>UFQX01001264.1:25000-45576 GCA_900497675.1 Arapaima gigas | reverse complement strand
CCCCCCCCCCCCCCCCTTCTTCTATACCTCTGATGCAGGACATTGGTGATCGGGGCTGCTGGATCCCTCATGCTCGACCTGTATGGGTGGGAGAGTGTCTTCTACGTGTCGGGGTTGCTGTCTGTCCTTTGGGCCTATTGCATGTGGAAGTATCTGCTCAAAGGTGAAGGTGGGTCACAGTAAAGGCTGTAGCCCGTTTTCGAAGCTGTCATAACACCTCGATTGGCTTTTATTGTTCCGCCCTAATGGTACATTGGAAATAAACCCGTTTTCTGCAGCAAAATCCAGGAATCCAGGGAGTCAGAAGCGTAATTTAAGTGTAGCTTTTTTCACGTGGTGCTGAACTGTGGGGTCCAGTCAGACTGATATAATGTGGAATGAACACGTAATGTGCTTAATGAAAGGAACTGAAGTGAGTTTTTTAATGGAAACATGCGTGCAGTAGATAAAAAGCAGAGAATAAGGAATAAGCAGCGGTTTGAGCAGAACGCGGCTACATGGGGACTAACTGGCTCTGTTTTGTGACAACACGGGTTTTTTTTGAGACTCAGTATCAAAATTATTTTGAACATTGTTTTATGCATTAAGTTATTTTCTCCAGAAAAAGCTAAAAATGAGTTAAATATGTGTATCGCTTAAAAATGTTTTTTCTTCAGGACTCAATAATATATTTATTTGATTTTTTTTCAGTGTCATTTCTGTTTTTTCCAGAATGATTTTGCGATGGTCTGTAAATTCCAAAATCTGTAAAATTGAGGACAGACTGTGGGAGGTGGTATAATAAATTATAATTTTTAAAATAAATAATTACTTTTATGTGTTCATATTTATGGAAAAGTGTCTCTATGTTTAGGTAGCGTGGAGGCTCAGCCGGTTCAGGTATCGGCTCGCAAAGCCCCGGTTGGGGGTTTGGACGTGGGTTTGAATCTATCCCCGTGTGACGTTTAGTCGTGCGTTTGTGCTGGTTTCCTTCCTCAGTCCCAAGATATGTGTTACAGGCGAATTTGTCACTGCAAATTGCTTTGAATGTGTGAAAAAGTGTGTACGTTTGTGTGACTGGCCTGTGATGGTCTCCTGTTCAGGCCGTACCCTGTTTCCCAGGATGGGCTCTGAAGGATCCCAACCCTGTGCTGGACAAGTGGTTGTTGAAAAGACTGCAAAGATCTGAATGGTTCAGAATTGTTCGGTGGTCATTCTAACTCTACCTTCAGGTCCAATCATCACGTTGGAGTCCTTGGGGAGCGGAGGCACTCAGTCCAAGCTGTCCAAGAGACACTGGCTTCGCTTGTTCAAACAACCAGCGGTTTGGTAAGAGATGAACGGGTGTCCGTGTGTGAATGTGACCGGTGGGAAGGAATGGAGGGGGGGTTGATGTTTGTTTTTCTGATAAACTTTGGGGTCTCTAGGGTACGGAATTGAACCGTACTGAGCTTCTTCTACCTGTAGCTCCACCGCAGTTGCGAATGACTCATTTTGAAGGTTTTCTGGAAGATGCTGAAATACTGTTGGGTTCTTGGGCAAAGAAAAATTGCGGGATTCATTCCAGTTTTTAGCGACGCGTCGTAGAACTTTGGTGAGCATCGAGAAGAGCGCTTCTCCGTGGTGCATTAAAAAGGGGAATTTAAGAGGAAAGACGAGCCTTCAAACTGCTTTTCTGAAAGGGAACCGTTCAGTTCAATACTCTGTGGATTTAGAATTTCTGCCGTTCTGGCAGCATCTCGGATGAGCTGGACTGCGTTGAGACACAGATGTCGAGATATAGAACAAGTGGTCCTCAACTTATGATGAGGTTCCGTTCCGGTGATCCCATCACGTTGCGTCGAGCAGATCGGCGTGTGAAAATAAGGTATTAAAAATCGAATCACGTTTTGTGAGTCATTGTAAATCGAGGGATGACTATAGACTAAGATGCTCTTGTTGTTACTGGGTAACGCGGTACAGTTGATCCCGTTTATCTTTACTACCGAGCCGAACAGGACCAGGACCGGGTACCTGTTGCTTATACTTGTCTGTTTTTATCTGCTGCTAATGTTCTCAAGTTGTTTAATGTCATAATGTCACTAAATGGCCTCTCCTCTCCTTCCTTTCCAGTGCTGTGATCATTACGCACCTTTGCACAGCGAGCACTTTTTTCACCTTGTTATCATGGCTGCCGACTTTCTTCAAAGACTCCTTTCCCGATGCCAAGGTGACCGTTTCTCATCCGTAAAGCTGAGCTAAACTCAAGGTTCAAGGTAAACTCGTCGTCATTCTGTTCAGCTGCGCGAGAAGGAAACGTCCTTTCTCCCGGACGGGGCGCACGACACGCTTAGTAGACAGACACTTAGACGGCATGAAAAAGACAAATTGAGGCAGGATAGATAAATAAATGGCAGCGCTCTGACCTTCCAGGGTTTTCTCCTCGCTGTGAGCCCGTCGACATCCGTTCCCCTCCGTACACTTTCCACGCTCCCTTCTTCGGGGCTCCGAGGGGCAGCGACTTTTCCGAGACACGGCTCGCGGTGGGATGCTGTCGCGTGGGTCGAGTTGGGAGACGCTGGCTGTGACTGGAAAAGAAAAAAGGAATTTCTTCACATATTTATTTGCACCTCAAATATAAAATGCAGCGAGAGCAGAGGAGGCCAGTGGTCAGATGAACTGGGCTTGGAGGCCAGAGATTCGGAGGTAAATAATCTGTAGAACTGGCCAGCAGAGGGTGCAGCAGGAATACAGGGTCTGTCTGACTGGAAACGTACCCCCTGAGGAGAATCAGCGTGGTTACTGGGGCCGTTGTGATGTTGGAGATATTTTTCTCTCCATCGGAAGAAATAAAAGACGGCGCACCTAACTCCAGAACTTTTCCTGTTGCTCAGTTTTGAAGGGGCTTCCATTCGAGGCTTAATCTCTAATACGGTTTCTGCCGGTCGTAGGGCTGGGTGTTCAATGTGATTCCGTGGTTTGTCGCCATCCCGTCCTCTTTGTTCAGCGGCTGCCTCTCCGATCACCTCATCGGACAAGGTAATGCCGTTTCCCCTCATCTGCCGTTATTCTGGAGCCAGAAAAATCCCCGATGGTTGTTCCACGCGAGCAACGCTGGGTTGATTCACTTCCCCGTTTGTGTTCCAGGCTTCGACACGGCCGCTGTCCGGAAGCTAATGCAGGTGGGAATGGGACAAATGGAAGGACCGTCACGTCGACGCCTTCTTAATTCTGCTGGGAATATTCCTCCAAGCTTGTGTGACCGACCGCTTTGGTGTCTTTTTCAGTTCTTTTCTATGGGTGTGTCCAGCATCTTCACCCTGTTCCTGTGTGGCACCACCACCTTCCCCACAGCTGTGGCCTTCGTCTCTGCCACCATGGGCCTCACAACCTTCAGCCACAGGTAGCTGTGCTGCGGACCCCGGGTTCTTGCTGTCGTGACGTGTCGTTTGTTTTGCTGTCTTCACCCGCGTGTTTGTTCTCTCGCCCGTTCTTCCTCTTCAGCGGGGTGTCAGTGAACGTTCAGGATCTGGCCCCTTCGTGTGCTGGAGCACTATTTGGTAAGCAGCGTTCGCCAGTCTACATGGATGTGCATTCATCTTTCACCCGCCTCCTGTTTCTGGAAGTTTCTGTGAGGAACTCGGTATACGTTCGTACAGTCGAGGACTATCTGTGTTACTAACTGCACCGTAGTTCGGGGACGTGCTTCCCAGGGTAGGTAGCTCAGTCTGTGTGGGGTTTGCGTGTCCTCCTGTTTCCACCCACAGCCTGAAGAGATGTTTCAGGTGAACGGTTGACTCTGAATTCCACTCGGTCTTTGTCAGTGTTTATTTGCAGTATAAATAGGCGACTCCGTGCTTGTATGTGGGCTTATATATCATCTACTGCCAGTCACCTTGGACAACAGTGTAAGGAAAATATGCAGAAATGTTTCACAGAACAGTTGTACCTCATTTTACCAGCTTTGAAAGACATTTCAAAGTTTATTTATTTCAACTGCGTTTTCTTTGCTGCTCTGCTCTGCTTTACTAGCTGGGTGTAAAAGACTTAGCCGGGGGGGGGGGCTTTTGAAATGAGCCTGTTTTTTATTTCTTATTGCTACATGCAGAACTTTTATAGATTCTACCCAGCGAGCAGAGAGGCGTGTCCCAATTCTTTGGCTTTTCTGATGGTTAGGTGACAAACATGTTTGTGTGACGAATGGATCTCGCAGACAATAAAATATAGTTTGTCGGATTTTAGGGCACTGTAGCGATGATGTCACATTTGAAGTGACCTTTGATCTTGTGTTTTTAGGGGTTATGAACACGTGCGGAGCGTTCACAGGTACGAAGCAAATTTTATTCAATAAACCCTTTTCATCAAAACCGTGCCCAGAGCCATGGACAGCCTTGTGGAGATTTAAAGTACACTATGAAAATATGGGTTAAATTTTAGGTTTTTTTAAAGGCAATTAATAAGCCAATATTGTTATATATTCAATGTAGGCTCTGGATGCAGCTGTCTTCCTTTAGCCTTGTCTGTGACGGTGCTGTGTGCCTGCATGTTAAACCGTGTGTTTGCACGTGTGTGTGTGTGTCCATTCTCTGCAGGTGTCCTCATGGTGTACTTCTCGGGGTCCCTGATCGAAGCCACGGGCTCTTGGGCCTCGGTGTTTGCCCTCATATCTATGGTGAACCTGCTTGGCCTCGGCACCTTCCTGACATTTGCCGAAGCTCGCCGCGTCGACATCGAGGCTTCCAAAGCCAGGTACCACCACATCCACATCTGAGAGCGCCCTCGGAGAGGCGACGCGGCACGGAGGAAGCCAGCCCACAGACCTAGAAGTCCTGACAGTCTGGATTCCCCAAAGGACAGTTCGCATCCTCGGCTGAGCCAGAACTTGAGAGCGCTGGACAACCTCGGCGATGCAATGCCTGTTTCTCCTGTCTGTAGAACAGGGGAGGCTGACAGGTTCGCAGCAGATCTTAGTTTTAACTGAAAAAAAGAAACTTGATTTATTTATTATTGCTTTTTTTTTTTTTTGCTCATGGTCCACTTATGCCGGGGGGTTCCTGTCTGGACGGCGTCGATGGGTTTGACACACCGTCAGTTATCTTGACGCACAATGGTTGGGTTCGGGCTTAGAAGTGGAGGAAGATGTGGGACCTATTTTGATTTTTCACTTAAGTACAGCTTCCCTTCCATCCTCACCACAGTTTCAACGGACCCAGAGCTTCGCTTTGCACGGGGTGGTGACCTGTGCACGGAATTACAGCTTGGAGAGTCACCGGTGGGTGAAATCGCGTCACCCCCTGGCTGTATTTTCACTGTTAAGCGTTGTTTTCAGTTTAACCCGTAGAACTGACACTAAGAGGCATGTAGTTAAAGCAACACATGATAAAATTCAGAAAATCATCCTCTTCACAGTCATCATCTCGGGTGAACCGTGTAGAGGCGAAGGGTTAGATGTAGTCCCCCCCCCCCAGCGGTTATGTATGTTATCATATATATTTAAAAAAAGACCAAAGCCTTTATTTTTCGAATGTATGATATAATATTCTTTACAGAAACATATGAGCAGTAGCCTTGTTTCCATCGTGTCTTTTTAACATTTACTGTGAAGTCGGGCACTTGACTTGGAATGAAATGTCTCAGGAAGGTTTTCTAAGAGGCAGTTTGAGGAACGCAGGGTTGGGGGTGGGAGGCGGCTCGCCTTTGTCCAGAACCACTGTCACCCCAGTGAGGGCACAGGTATAAGTGCCAAAAGCAGGAGGTTCTGTCCGTAGTGACAGCGGTTGATGTGGAGCTCCTACAGGTCGGTCTTGTGGGTACAGATCTTATTTGTCCAAGAGGCTTCTGGTCTTGACCGGATATTCTGTGCTCAGTGTTGAAGGACTTGAACATAGGACACAGGTCACTATAAAGCAGTAACTGAATCAGTCGAGAAGCAAGATGGCAGTATGAGAGATTTACCTAAGTTACTGTTAATTTCCCGTGTTTAAAAAGACCCACTGGGACATTTCACTGTGGATACCAGAGTAAACAGAGTAAGAATGCGGGCTGTTGTCCAGAATACTGTTTCAGGACTGAGGTTCAAGACTTCTGTCAACCTTCAGACTGGTTCTGCACCTACTGGAGAGAGAACGATGTCGGCTTTGGCCAAAAACTTTGCTGGACCAAACTGGGGAGCGAATGTATTACGGTGTTTAGCTTTACGTGCAGACAAGCGCCTGTAGCGTTAGGAGTTTTTTTTTCCGCTGACCGAATATTTATAATAACACGACGTGACGGTAACGTGCGTTGTTTTTTGCCGCTTAAGTGCAAAGTTTAGCTTTCCTTCGATTAGCGACCTACCTACCCAAAGTTCTTATGCAAAAAGTTATGGCTGGAATTGTTAGGGACTTTAAGTGCCATGTTAGGCTGCTTATTCCTCACTTCTGCGTGTGTTTGGTAAGAAGGAGCGTAGTCTGTCTTTGCTTGTAGCTAACATTTCTCGAGACAATTGCTGAAATGTTCATTTCAGCATGATATTTTTTCACTATGTATTTCTGCGCCAGGGTGAGATGATTATTAAACTGAATCGGAAGCTTAATCTGTAGTTGCGCCTAGTTTTACAAAAATCTCGTCGTACTTTTATATGTGCTGTTTGTCACTCAAAAAGCAAACGGAAAGCGCTGCTCTCTGGGTTCGAAAGTACGGCCCTCGCAGGCGGAGCGTGTCTTTGTATGCCTCGAAAGGCGACGTTGGTCGGCCGACGTGTTGTTGCTGTTTAGTTAAACCTCAAGGCTTTTGTGGTTAGATCTCAAAGTTCTTCTTTTGACACAGGAGCAGTCGCCTGCATCTCCTTCGCTGGAGTTCCAGCTTCGGAAGACGGCGGCCTGCGTGTGTCACGAACGTAGAAGCAGGTGGTATTTCAGATCTTTGGCCTTAAGTACGAGAAAAGGCCCCGTATCTTTGTTGACGTTTATTAAGGGAGGAGACAAAGCATTTCAGAACTTGATGATGCTTGTTTCAAGGAGATGTTTTGCTGGTGTGCATGTGGTCACGTGCGAATGGAAAAGGTGCAGAAGCGCAGCCCCTACTCGCATAAAAGGTGTGTGAGGTAAATGGATTTTAAAAAATGGTCAGCGATGATTATAAAGCCAAAGTGAGCTGTTGCCTTCAGACTCAGACGTGCAGCTAAACCCGACCTGTGCCGAGGCGCCGTTTTCTGCGAAAATAATCCGAGGCTTTCCTGCTGAGTCAGCGCTGATGTTTGTGCAACTGGTCCAGGCCATTAAAGTCTACTTGCAGTTTCTGGGGGTCGCAAACCTCGCGTGTGTTGGGTGGGATGTAACTTTAATTTTTCGGAAGTCTAAGTGTGAGTCTTCAATTCGTCATGTTTCCATGTTGCCTTTGAGGCTTTTATTAAGGTTAATAATATTTTCGTTATTGTTTCACAGCACAGGGTCTTACTTCTCACGGTCCTCCGAGTACCGAGTACAATAGAAATATCCTAACGAAACGGCTCCCCTCCGGCCTACGTGACGTTCCCAGAAGCATCCTTGCACAGCAACACGGCCAATGAAGAAATTATTTTTGTTTCTGCTCGCAAAGAGGAGCATTTGTAAGCATATTTTGTTGAGCCACGAATAAAAACGTATATATATTTGATGCGCAGGGGAAACCCCGTCTCTTTTCGCTCCCATCTGAAAATGCAGCTCAACGCTAAAGCACAACCTTCTACCTGCATCCTCTTCGCCCCCCCAGGACGTTTTGTTGCAGGAATCAGTGGTCAGCAGAGGGCAGCAGAATTCAGAAGAAGTCACCCGTGGGCCGACTGCTGCAGGAAACAAAAGCGATTGAGAATATTCAGCTTGCGACACCTCCTGTGCGTCGATTTTTGTAAAATCTATATATAACTGTGTTGTGGCACCGAGCACAGCGCACAGGAATATATTGTATTGTGATTCATTAATAATTTGCATCACAGCCAGACCTGCCCGTTGGGGAGCGGACAGTATGGTCCATTGCGTAACGTGGAGTGTTATTACACCACTGGCTTCGGGGAAGTTTTTATATAGTGGCCACTCGGCTGCGAAGGCAGAGCGCGTGTCCCTGCGTTCGCGTCTCCTTTGCAATCTGTTAAGAGCTTCGTGACTCTCCTCCCCCATGCCTTCTGTACGTTATGTATTTTTATCTCTGGAATTCGCGTCCCGACAAACGCGCCCCCGGTCGCACTGAGCTGACGTCCTTTTCCAGAGGATGCCCGGAGCGCGACCCGCGTGGCGCCGCCCGCCAAGCGAGGAGCTGATGGTTAAATCGGACGCGGCGCGTGTAAATCCGGTGGCGCCGGACCTGCTGGTCCGCCGAGTTCGAGGCCCCCGCTGCAGGTCGTGGGGCCTGAACTGAGAACTGCGCTGGAACCCAGGAGCTGCGTGGAGAACGACTCAAAAGAGCCTGATAGCATAAGCAGCCGGTTGTCTTCATCTTTCCAAAGTGTGACAGCAGATGCTAAATGACTTGGGGGACCCCGTTGCAGGTTCAAAAGTACATAACCAGCGATGCTGTATTGAAATCCAGCTGTACGTGCTGGTGAAATTGTGAGATGATTTGGGTAAAAGTGTTGCTAAGCAATTATATTTGAGGGTTGAGACACACGCTGGCGCTGGGAGAGCAGAGCCGGTCCGCGCATTCGAGAAGCCGGGATGAGACTGTATGGTAACGGCGCCATATGGCCGGGCACCGGGCGCCATGGGCGCCACATCGGGATCTGGCACCGCCACGTGTGAATGGTCAGGCGTCAGTCACCCGTTTCTGCGGGACCGGCTCTGGGTTACCATAGAGACAGATGGCGATGCCTGCAGCCGAGACGACGCGAAGGGAAGAGGGGACGCAAAAAGCGACCGAGGATCACCTAGGACCGACGGAAACGGCAAAGGAGTCGATCGGCTCATCTCGTCGGCCGCAAACCAACAAAGCAAAAGTGCTGCCCGTACAAAACTTCATAGGAAACAAAGTGGGCGAAGTCGAGCCCCTCAAGGGATGGGTGTTTTAACCTGGAAAACAAGGGATTTAACTGGGCTCGCTTTTCTGGTCTTTGTCCTCCAAGTTCACCTCAGTCTTTCATGGGTTTGTGTGCACGTTAGGGCTACAAAGATGTGAGGAGGTCTTGTATGATATCAAGACGCTGGAAGCTGTAAGGGGGGCTCTAAGTATGACGCTTTATTATGGTGGTTAAGATTTGGACACGAATCCAGGCAGCATCCCGTCCTACCTGTGAGGAAAGGTTCCTGACCTTACCTGTGTGTGCAAGAAAAACTCTCAGCTGTTCTACAACCGTCAGCTTGGCAATGAAATGCAGTAATATTTTAGACTTGGGGGGGTCCCTGTATCCAAAGACCCCTGTGGTAAAGTGTCCAGGTTCTACAGAGGGGTCACTTCTCATGCAGATCTCTTGAGCTTCTCTCTGGTTTCATTAACCAGCTTTTTGCTGCTCTGGAGAAAGCGCTGACCTGGACAGTGGGATTGGGGAAGCGGCACCACCAGGTAGACGCAGACAACGCCAACGGTTCGTCGCCGCACCTCTAAAATAAAACCCCGTGTGAGACAAAACCTGATTGGAGGGATTTTCAGTTACAGACATTCCAGTTTATTAAGTGTAAATACTTAACTGTCAGATGTAAATCTAGTCCGCATGTTTTATGTTGGTGCTGCAGCTTTATTGACATTGTTAAAAATTATGGGATCTCAATCCATCTATCCATTACTGTCCCGGCGGTCTGGAATCTATCCCAATATCACAGGGTATTGGACACACACACACACACACACACACACACACACACACACGATTTAGACCAATAAATTAACCTTAAATACATGTCTGGGAGGAAATGGAGCACCCAGAGGAAACTTTGGGGTATCCAGTTCCTTACTGAACATTTTGAAATCTTTTTTTTAATTTAAACCATTTTCTAAAGTAATATTGTAAATAATTAGACATTTTGTCTTTGCTGAATTAAGAAAAACGAGCGCCATTTATACAGTATATGGTGTATTCTATAGAAAATAGTAAAATATGTTCCTGGTTTCTTTTTACTAATGAAGCCACATGTCTGCATTGTGTCTTAAATTCTCTGAGGGTCACGCAGTATGAAAATGAGGACACGGTTATCAAAACTGAAAGTGTGTCGTTCAGTATAACATTTCATTTTAGTTTCACCAGCACCTTCACACTCATGCCAACCTGTCCTGTGGTGTGTGTGTGTGTGTGTGTGTGTGTGTGTGTGTGTGTGCATGTGTTCAGCATGCCTTCTCGCTGGCTGGTGGAATTCCTGGCAATGCAGGGATAATCCGTGTTGACCCCGGTGTGAAAGGACGGAGGTGGAGAGCGGCGACGGCGACCTGCAGAGGGGAACGTGCGGCTGCAGTTCGCTCCGCGTGCAGAGATGATGTTAACACACCACGCAGAAATGAGCTGATATAAGACCTGCGTCGACATGAGGGCACCCCTGAACTCTCCAAAAAAAGGGGGGGGGGGAGTTGGCTGGGCACAGCAGGAATTTTTAATCCTCTGTTCATGCTGCTTTAGGTCCTGATGCCAGAGATCTGGTATCTGCTACTTTGCTAGGCCTCTCCCAGGGCCGGTCCCCGTCCCCTTGGCAGCCGCACAGCTTCCGGACAGTTAGCCGAGGGGGCGGCACTATGCTGGATTTCCAAACGCGTGCGGACAGGAAGAGCAAGTCGTTCTTCACAACAGGTATATGAGTATGAAAACGTATCACCTTGATGCCGACTCTGTTAACCAGCCCTGGGAGAGTCATGTTACAAGAGCTATTATGTTTACTGAGGAAACAGAATGAAGGAGTCCGTCAGCAGCAGTGTCTCACATCACTTACCAGATGTGAGTGCAAATATTCAAAAACACATCGACCCACACAGATACACTCACATGATCCTCGATTTCGCAGAATCTCTCTGTGAAAAGAGAGAAGTGGTCGGCGTGGCAGCCCTGCGGTGGGAGCGGAATCTCTGTCCACGACGGGGGGGGGGCACCTGTGCATCACTGTGGGGTCCCTCAGGTTTGCGCTTGCCAGTCAGTCTCCTATTGGTGAGATCCTGCCCTGCAAGAAGGCAAAAATCCACACCGTGTGCCCACAAGTCACTGGACAAGTGTCCCTGGATACTGTGGAAAGGGGAAGACAGCAGCGGTATTGTTCAAAGCCGATTGAAAATAAGAAATAAAATCTGAGTTTCTGTTGACAGCTTAGAAGGCAGAAAAGGACCTTCCTTTGTAGATTTGACTATGCAGCTGCCAGCACAACACCTTCCAGACTTTCAGCCAAAGCAGTTGCACCTGTTTTTACTTCCGAGGACAGCAATCCCTCAGTATCCGGACTCCGTATATCCAGATTTTCGGTATAAGGGCTCTTGAAAATGAACACCTGTATATCAGTATCCGAATTTAAATTTTTGCTATTACGACTTTTCGTCCCAAGCTTATAAAAATCAGAAAAAATGTTTACAAATCTACCAATAAATACTGTACAGCATGGTACAGTGTTTTGTAATAAAATAATATTGTGTGTATTGTAAAAACTCTGTTAGGAATTTATCCGAAGGCAGACACGCTGCAGGGGGGTTGTCGGCTGTTTCCGCCTGTTTTGTTTTGTCTGAACACGTTTGCACCGCACCACCACGTTTACTGCGCATTTCGTTTTTTGAATAAACCTACTTACTTCAAAGCTGTTTGTTGCGCGAAACAAAGAGGTGGACGCGGTGGAGTTACTTGGGCACACGTCTTTATTCCCTTAATTCGACGTCATAAGACTGAGCTGGGGCTGTGAACTTCTCCCCTTCTGCGTGTAACGCGGAGACTAACGTGAAATGTGCTGTGTTGTACACACCGCACCGCGGTACAAACACACACTACTGACAACATTGTGTTTCTAATGAGGTAACTGGTGTTTACAGAGTTTATCAGGCTCAATTCACAGGTTCATAGTTGTATAGCTGTTTCCCGATGGGCTGGGAACAGATTATTTATTTCTTCTCCCCCATTTAAAAAAATGGGAAATAAGCATTTGGTATCTGAAAAATTTGGTGTTCGACCTGTTTTCAGGGATGATTTAGATATGGATACCGAGGGGTTGCTGTATTTTACAATTGCAATCCTTGCTCAAAGATACAACAGCCAGGTCAGGTCTGGAAATTTCTGCATGCAAAGCTTTTTTGGCCATGAGAGCAGCACTATGTAACCCTTTGGCCCACGGTGCCCGTATTAATGTGTAAAAAAATATGGGTTAAAGTGACAGTCAGAAGCAGCAAAACAAGGGCCATCATATCAAGGGGAGCAGTAAACCTGTCACCAACCTGCAGGGGGAAATATGGTGGCATCACAGCTTCATTCTTGCAACAGAGCTGCTCATCCCTGTACTATCTGCTTTCAGTCTCAATGACAGCAAGTCAGATCACACTGGTGCAGCAGATGTTTGGCAGACTGAGGACGTCATCCCGATCCCCGCTGACACGTGTCTCTTCCAGGGGAGTCAAAAGCCCAAGTATGAAAAAGTGAAAATGAAAGCAGGTGCACTGGTGACATTTTGGGAGACGGAGTTAAAGCGAACCACGGTAACCCTGCAATGGGAAAGCTGTGAGGTTTCTGGAAATTCCAGAAAGAAGCAGTCACCCTCAAGTAAGCGATAGAAGTATGAACTCAAGCCAGGCTGTCAAATGGATGAGAAATCATATCATTTACAATCATTTCTTTGTCGGTTTCGATGCAATCGGCGGTACGCGGCTAGGCTTTACTCTCTGTCGAGAACTTCCGCTCGATCCTGCTGCCGGCCATGTCCCGCTGCTGCGATGGGAAATCTTGCCTCAGCGCAGTTTTACCGCCCCTTTCAAGGAACTCCGATATTTTAACGTTTTGGTATTTAATTATCCCGAGAAGCAAATGAGAGGGTGCCCCCCCATGGGGAGAGGTTAGGGGGACCCTCGCAGTGAGGAGCCCGGTTGGTTAGAGAGCGGGATACATGTAAATGAAATAGCCCCGTTAATTAGTAATTAACATCAAGTTAATGACAATGTCACAGTGTCGCCGTCTCAGCGAACGTCCTACCTCTGTGGCGGGGGGAGCGGGGGGAGCGGGGGGAGGGGGGCACAGCCCTGATCTGAATGCTAATTAGCACATGCTAAGGTACAGCCCTCAGACACATGGCATTACGGGACGGTGGGCTCTCCCCGGTAGCCATGCTCACTTCGACGGGGGGGTGTTCCCACTCGCGCCTTCACGAAAGACCTTCACAATGAAAGACCGAGATTTACAGCGGAACTCCGTGGCCTCGTGTCGCATTCTGGGAAGCAGAAAACTGTATTCCTCCCTTGGTTTGTGCTCCAGCCTCTGATGGTCAAGGTTGGGGGGCCACGAGGGCAAGACTGAGGACTCCTTCTCCTGACAGGGGGCCCAGATATGTTTATTCCTCTCAATTAGAGTCAATCAGCTGCTGGCCTCCTGTTTGACATATGGTTGGTGTTACACACAAAGCACAAGGGTCCGGGCAAAACGGGGGCTGCTGGTTCTAATGGACCCCCCGGGGACGGCATCCACACCTGCGCCCACAGCGTAAACCCGTGCCTGCTAGCCTGGCCCGGTTGAGAGGCAGCCCTCGGCGCGACGTGCCATTAATGCTAATCCGTGCCACCCCCACCCCGCCCCTTTTCCGCTCGCCGATCGCCTCCTCCGGCCTACGCGGCACCCAGCCGCCTCATCGTACGTCCGTGCGACGCCGTTTGACGTGTCATCACACCGCTGAGCCGGTTTGGGTAGTTTGGCGATTGTCGGAACCGCCAGAAAGGAACCTCGCTGACTTTGAGGAGGAAACAGTCCGGTTGTGAACGTTTAGGATGTCGCTGCGGAGAAACCCGTGTGTTAGCGGAAGTGCGTCGGCGAAATGCGGGATATTCAACAGTGATGAATGAGAGTACGTGTCCCTGACGGAGCCCTAGAGCATTCCAGTCCTGCAGAAACTGTACATTCCCACACGATCCCGGGGCGCGACAACAGCAGAACCCTGACGCTCACAAGTGCCACGCGCTTAGGATCGACGGAACCGCAGGATCGGATTCCGATTCTTCAGCTCGCATCACTTTAGGGGTCTTTGTAGGTTCATCTGGGCTCGTGGGGTTTGATTATACGCAACACTGACGACACACCGAGGCATTAAGTCTGTAAAACACTGGTCCACCCAAGTTGGAATAAGCAAATAAATATACACTGTCAACACCCGCTTGGGAAAGCCAGAGTCCACCACAGGGTGCTGGGATTGTGAAGGGTCTACCCTGGATGGGCTTCCGACTTATTGGGCCTTATTAAGATTTAACTCTCATTTCACAGCCCTGTAATGGAGACACATAGATTGGGAGTGTTTTGTCTTCCCTGGACCCGAAGAGAAGGGCAAAACCTTACGGCTTGACTCTGGAGGCTTCAGGGACAGTAGCGGAGAGACGCGTTTCAAGCAGAGTTAAAGAAACGCAATTTCGGAAAACAATATGGCGACTCCCCGTAGCAAAGAGCGGTCACAGGGCGGGGCGTTCTTGATCGTGACCGAGCCTCGCCAAACAAAGCCTTCGTGCCGAAAGTAATTACCGCAGCTCGACTTTTGTCCCGCTGCTGTTTAATGAAACCCTTTCAATAGCACATTCATCCGTACGTCCCCAAGAACGTTCCGGTGTTTTAGAGACTCACTTCGTCCCATTAGAATCGAGCCGCTCTGCTGCCGCAGTTTAACGGCAGTTCGGTCTCAGCCGCTCCCAAAAAAGCCGTCGCGCTCCTGTCGACAAATTCGGGATCGTTTCAAACGCGCACGGTTTTAAAGTTGTTAACTTTAGTAGTCATTTCGACTCGTCATTTGATCATTTCGTCGCCTGCGCGCAGGGCGCGGGCTCGAAGGCCCGAGGATCTGTCCGTCGCGATTCCGGTTTGCAGCCGTTTCCACTGTGCCGCAGCAGCGCCTTCTGCCACGCGGCTGGGTGAGGAGAAGGTTAAAAAAAAAAAAAAAAAAAAAAAAAAAAAGAGCGACATCTTTCGTGCTCGCTGGCAGAGCGGTTGAAGCGCCGCGCGCTCTTTCATACTTGCGCGCTTTCCGCGGGAGTTCACATCTCCATCGCCGTCGCCCCTGTTCCCCTCCCTTGTCGCAAAAAGTTGGGCTGTCAGTCAGCGCTCGCCTCGGGCGGTGTGCAATGATTAAAACACCCCTGAGATAAGGAAATCCAAATCAGATTTCAATAAGTGCACTGAATATTCATAACAGAGAACATCTGAAGGTAAACGCTTTTTGATCTGTGAGCACAAATATCACTTGTGTGGATTCCCAGGTCTTTCGAATGGCCTTCCAAGTATTATTTCCAACCTGGTTCCGCTCTGCCTGGCGTCCTCGGGGGATTGCGGCGGAATAACAATGACTGCGCTACAAAGAAAGAGTCATAATTAATGTTTATACCAAAGAGATTCTGTGGAAAAAAAAAGGGCACCTTAACTAAATATTCTACCGTTAGTCTTTAGCAGAAGTTGGTGGCGACGCACAACAGGCCGGGTGACGCACAGCTGCCTTTCGGCTGCGGACGGTTACTCAGCCGCCCGAGAAATGAAACGCTAAGTCACGACAGGCTGCCCCTGTTTGCCAGCTCGCTCACTTCTTCTCCTTTTTTTTTTATAGCTGTGCTGTTTGCGAGCAGCTCACTGGCAGAATGCATTACGGGGTGGGTTTTATCTGCTCCGGACTTATACCGAGTAAGTGCAGAAACAGCGGATGACAAAATGTGCTGCGATTTCGAGGCGCTTCCGCTCTCTCCCCTCGCGTTTTATACGCCCTTCCTCTCTCAGCCCGTTCGGTCGCAGAGGACCCGCAACGCTTCTTTGCTGAAGTATCGCGAGCAAACAAGCAGCAGAGTAGCGGGGATGTAAGGCGGTTCATTGTTTATATTTACGTTTGGCGCTCGCCGCGGTCTCGGCCGCTTAGCCGAGTTCTGAGCGAAGCTTCTATCAAACAGACGGTTGAAACGACGTTTCGATATTTAGTCGGAAGCCGCTGCAGTAGCTCGACGATGTTGGTTTATGTTGGTAGGTGGACATTTTTATTTTTCTTGTTTTTTTTTTCGCTTTTCCATTTGGATTGTGGACGGGTTGGCAGTACAGACAAAAAAGAAACCGCGGTATTTTCCTCCCTCTTTCATGTGTTCCCAGCCATGCCCCCCCCCCACCCCCTCCGCAACCAGATGATGGTCACTCCGGTGCCAGGCAATCTGGTCTGTCGGTTTGAGCAGCGTCATAGCAACCCGTCCCCCTCCCCCCGGTGATGTATCCAAGGATTTGATTTTCTACACAAGCTGGCGGGAAACATCTCTATCTTAGCAAAAGTAAGTCCTCAGTCTTGGCCCCCCGTCTGTGTTGTGTGGTGGGTTGCAGCTGGCCAGCAGGAGGGGCTGGTGAGAGCAATTGTGGGGGGGGGGGGGCAGACAGGAGAAGAGACACTGGGGTCAGGGTACATGTTTTCTGGGTGGGTCTGTGGCCTTCAGAGCACGTGGAGGCAGCAGGAGATGGCAAGACTTGGGGGGGNAGGGGCTGGTGAGAGCAATTGTGGGGGGGGGGGGCAGACAGGAGAAGAGACACTGGGGTCAGGGTACATGTTTTCTGGGTGGGTCTGTGGCCTTCAGAGCACGTGGAGGCAGCAGGAGATGGCAAGACTTGGGGGGGGCGGGTCTCTGGCTGCAAGGGTGCGGATGGCTGGCCAGTGTGTGAGGCGGTGGTACAGCTGGGGTGGGGGGGGGGGGTGTTAGGGTCTCACCTCTTCACCAACATGCAAACACACAAGGATCCACACACAAAGGCCCCATACACAGACATAAATTCACGCAGATGCATCAACACACTCCCTCGGCTTACATACACAAACACGCATCGTACACGTGTGTGTAACACACTAGAAAACATAAACGCATATAGTGGATACACACCTACCCCAGTGCACGCGTGTGTATACTATAAAATATATCCAGAAAAACACACCTACGCTGTCCCAGGCGCGCGAGTGTTGTCAAACATTCCAGCCGCCTGCGTTTGGATCACATCTTTAACCTCCAGTTCAGGTCAGTGTATTTTTACACGCCGCTTCTTCTCACACACTCAGGCAGAGTAGTGAAAAACAGCTGAACAGGTATAGCGGGTGTAAAGTAAGCCTACAGGTAAGAGCTCAGCCATACATTTCAACGTTTCTTCACTTCAAGGTTTCACCGGAATCTGTTTGTCTGCTGAAGGCGTAATAACGCTGGGAAGACAAAAACACATTTGAAAGTGGTTTCTTTGCTTGTCTGTTTTAACCCCCCCCCCTCCCCCCAAAACAAGCTCCATTTCCACAGGCGCTGGTCCACTTGCAGTAAAATGGATCCAAAAGACCGGAGAAGAGCAGAACTGGATTCATTCAGCTCAGCTTCAAAGTTTTCACAGCAAATATCTGGTGTTCCTCGGTGTTGGCATCAGTAACACGAATGACAAATATTCCACACGTTTGTGGGCCTTGAATGGGATTCTATACTTTCATCTCCCATCTTTCAAATTCAATATTAATAGTTCTGTCTTTGATTATCTACCTATCGAATGTTGACGGAAGTCAGCGGATGTTCACGACCTTCCTCCTCGTCCGGATCTCTGCCGTTTCTACTGAACCGGGAGTCGGACCCACGACGAAAACGGCCTTCGGGTGTCGAGTCTGTGGGTCTCACTTTAAATGCCCCCCCAGCAAACGTCAGCATGAACGATAACACTGGCTGCTATAGTTTGGTACAATAAGTGAAGAAGTTTCCAAGATGCTTTAAAGACACTTCATCCCGAGGCCGTGGTGCACAAGGCCTTTCGCTGACAGGCCCGCAGCTGCACAGATCTTACCCACTGGGTACATGTTTATATTCTATGCCATTTTTCCTGCGGTTTTGCACCTGTAAACGTTGCAAACAGCCCAGCACCTCCTCATTCGGACCCATTTGAGGAACCCGTGGATCCAGCCGCCTCTTTCCGGCAGCAGGACACCGAGAGTGAGAATGTGAAATAACTCCAGGAACAAAACACCTGAACCGTGAGAACCTGGGAGGGCCTGACACCTTCTATCTATCTATCTGTAGCAAAGGGCCATCTTCAGATGCCATGAAAAACAGCAGAAGGAGACTGTCAGGTTAGGATCCAGCACACCTGGACAGGTGTACATACGACCCCTCCAACGCCTATACTACCCACGTCAGCTCACGCAGCAGAGGTTCAGCTCTGCCCATGCTGTCTTCCGCCACGTGCTGCGTGCCGTTGCCGCAAAGGCTCCCCCGGTGTGGCAGTGTGGGAATTGTGCCGTGTGACAAAAGGACAGAGATGCCCTGTACTCTGAGAGCACCGAGCGAAGCGCAACATGGCACAGTCCGCCAGGCGCAATGGCGTGTCACATCTGAAAACCCACCAAGTCTCTCGACCACAGAGAGACAGCAAAACAGGTCCCAGTCGCCCTGTTGCCTTGAATGCAGAATCGCCTGCGCGATTGATCTGACGGCCCCGGCTTCGGTTCCCGATTTCATCTCGAAATATTTTAACCGAATAAAAATCTTTCTCCCCCTCCCCACCTTTTTTTTCTGCAATGCAGCCAGATGTCCAAGTTGACATTACGCTTAAGGCATTTGACTTGATAAAAAAAGAGCTGGCTGTGGGTAAAGGGGATTAAAACCAGGCCTGAGGCGGTCTTGTTATATTGAAAACATCCTGGGCTGCTTTGTATGGAGATTTGCATACATTCGGCCTGTGCGAGGCCGGCCCATCTGTTACAGTGCATTGTCCCCAAACAACAAAGTGTGTTTAAATATTTCACATCTCCATCAATCAGCAAGAAAAAAAAAATTAATAAATAAGTAAAAAACAAAAAAAAACCACTAGAAAGAAAGAAAGTGGGAGTTGGCATGGCTTTGAATTTGAACTGATCCCAAGTGCGTTGCGATCCTAGAGTAAACAACAGTTTGGTGGGCCAGGTTTGTGAAACCGGGGAAATGTAAATATTTCATCACAAATCCGAATAGACGGCGTAAGATTGCGCAGAAGAGCGGGACACGATCTTCATTAACAGGGATTCCTTCCCCTGAACTACCCATAAGAACCTCAATCTATAGGCTTTTCTGATTCTCCAACCGCGACGTCCTGTGACAGGTGAGCAGCGTCTACAGCAGCTTTCCAGCCCGGAGACGGTTCTGATCCCGTATCTCATACGCCGCAATTTAAATCTTAAGTGAATGTGCAAACCGCACCGGAGCCGCTGCGCTCGGTCCTTCGTGCTCCCTCCTCGCTGTAACTCATAAAGCAGCTCCTGTTATAGTTTTGTTGAGGATCATAAAAGGAGTCATACACATCTTCCTCACAAAAATCCACACGGAGCCCACAAATTGTAAGCGCCAGTCCGGGGGGGGGGGGGGGGGGGTAATTTGAATAAAGGCAATTCAAAATGCCAGGCTCAGCAAACACATAAGGAAATAAATAAATGCGATAAGAAGCAGGTCTTAAAACGGAGTCAAAATTCGCTCCTGTCTCTGCAAAAGGGCAAATTAGCCGAAACAAGCAACTCATGAATTTCCCGCTACGTAGTGAAAGATACCCCCCCAAAAGCTAGTTTTTAAACACTCCAAAGTCGTTTTTACGTATTATGAAGACCCCCCCTCCCAGCTCCTTCAGTGCAGAGTGAAATTTATGATAGAAATACTGTGGTCGTGTGGGATCACGCAAATGGCCGTCTCCGCACGTGGCGCGTGAGGTCCAGGCCCCACCCGGACAAACAGGCGGACGTTCGCCCAGCTTCCAACCTGCCATTGTTTGAATTTAATTTGTAAATAAAACCCACCTCATGCGTAGCTGTTTCGAGGGGAAACCTGTATGACATGGGGCATCGTAACGGGCTGCGGGTTCCTGGGATCGCTGTGGGAGCTTAAGGCCTGTCACGGCGCCCTTCTACACAGGAACAGTAACGTGCTCTTCTGAGGACCCCCGCCGAGCGCCGTCGTGTCGGATTTGAGACGTTTTGTTAACAGCAGAGGCAGGTCAGGGAACGACCGAATGACTCCGACCCCCTTCTCTCAAGCCAGTCATTTCTGTAGTACTAAAAGTGGCAAAAAAGCGGCCACGTTTGGGTGGGGTTTTGGTCCGTCTCACTTTGGGAAGGGCTTTGACCTGCCAAGCCGTTTTAACGCTTCAATTTGATCGGTAACGACACCTCGCTGCCTCGCGATATTTCATCTGTTCAAAATACGATACGCGCACGTCTCCGGGAGGCAGAGTGTCGAGAAGATGGACACGTGTCCGGCACTGTGGTGTTTTGCATCCTCACAGCTAAACCAGCGCTGGGCTTTTAAGGCGCCCCTTTCCTCAGCCCTCTTTATAGTATTAGTGCCATAATTCTGAACATTCATGACTTTTAAAGGCACTGTAAAATTAGATAATTACAGTAATATATCTGTGTACTCATCTCTGCTCCCAGAGTTGAAGACATAAAACTTTATAGCGAGCGAGAAAAAAGGGGGAATAAAACCCCATTGCTGGCTGCAGCGAGTATTTCAAATAGGGGTCGTGGTTGTCCACTGTG
>UFQX01001264.1:0-20000 GCA_900497675.1 Arapaima gigas | reverse complement strand
CTCCACAGAAGGGGTTTGCTTGTATTAGTTGAAAGCTGTGCTCGGAGAAACATTGCAGAATCTACACATGTGGCCCCTCCATCCGTCCACCCATCCATACATCGAGCCATGAAGCTATCATCCATCCGTTCACCCATTCATCTATCCATCCATTCACTCATCATCCCATCATCCATCCATCCATCCATCCACCCACCGACCCATCCATCACTCAGCAAACCAAAAGAATTCAGCAAAGAAATTAACAGCTAGTCTTCCAGCCAGAATATGCAAAACAATTAAACAAAGAAAGAAAAACCCAAACTTAAAAAACTAATTAAAAACTACAATAGTCAATTTAAAAAAGATAGCAAAGATTTCCTTTGCCATTTCAACCCCTTTCAAAACCTATCCCACTGGCTGGACGTAAACCTTCCACTGAATTGGCTTCTCTCTTTGAGTCTGGAGTCGGCACCATGCTGGATTAGTCCATTACATTAAACTGCAGGCATTTTAGCAGGCGCTGGGAAATCCATCTTCTTAGACTAATGTAAATAATGATTCTGGCGGCAGGGGGATCTGCAGAGGGGCACAGAACAAGCCCAATCCACAGCTTAACTACATTAGCCTCCCAGCCAGCCTGTCTCCGTCGCAATCTGACGTGCATTATGGTTCCGCATGGCATCACAAAAAGTAACTTATGTGACCCTCATAAAATCATTTTACACGTTTTGCAAGCAATACCTCCACTTATGACACGTACCAGGAATTGTTTAATTAAGAATGCTCAAGACTGAGAAGTGTAGCGATTTTTTTTAGATCAAAGGAAGCGAGAACAAAAAAATTTGAACTTTAATCGAAATAAAGCTCTGGTGCATAAGGCAGTGTGGAAATAATAATGAGCCTGAGCTGCATTTGACTGCAGTATCTTCACTTTTAGAGGTGAAGCCTTCATCCAGGCAAGGAGTTACTCAGCAAACAAAGTCAATCAACCTCTTTGCATGGAGGCTATGGGTTGTGTCTCAGAAAAAAAACAGAACAGAAAGAAGGCTGGACTTGTCCGGGAGGAGGATAGGAACCTTGGGTGGCAGTGCGCCCATGGGGGCTGAGCTGGAATCACTACAGACTATACCCCTGTATCTGTGCCAGCCTCACAGAAAGGAGGAGGAGGAGGCACACAACAGGGCCCGAGAGGGTTGGTGAAGTGACTGGGTCAGGCTGGCCGAACCCCCCATGAGGATTAATCGGAGGGAATTTACTCCAATGATCCACAGTGAAACAGCTATGATGCCTCCTGCTCTACGGCTTACAGTCCCAGTCGCTTCCTGGACTCTATTGCCATTCGCTTTCACTCGCAATGGCAGGAGACATTGCTAATAAAACTGTGCTGATGCATTGCTGCTGTTATGTCACTTTCATACCTTTGTGCTTTTCATATAAAATATTAAAAAATGTTGGAGTCTTGTATCATACAGTACCGCACCAAGTGCTGTAATAAAATAATACTGTAGGTATTGCAATAAACTTTATTATGTTCTGTTAGGAATTTATCTGAAGCCAGACACCACTGCAGGGGTGCTGTCAGCTGTTTCTGCCTTTTTTGCTTTGAACGATTTTTTTACGCCGCATCACCATATTTAGTGCACATTTCATTTTTTTAAATGAACCTACTTATTTAAATGTCGGTGACAGCATTGACATGTGAAATATGCTGTACTGTACATGCTGCACCGCAGTATAAACACGCATATTACTGACAACGTTAAGTGTTTTCTAATGAGGTAACTGGTGTTTACAGTGTTTATCAGGCTCAAGTCATGGGTTCGTAGTTATATAGGTGTTTTCCAATGGGCTGGGAATGTGTTATCTATTTATTTTCTCCATTTTAAATAGAGGGAAACAGACACTAAGTATCCAAAAAATTTGGTACAAAACGTGTTTTCACAGACAAATTAGATTCGGATACCAACGAATCACTATATTTTGAAAAGGAATGAAAACGGCAGTAATAATAATGACAGATTTAACAAAGTGAAGCGTGTGCCAGTGACTCATGCTGTGATGTGGTCTTCATTGCTGCTGAGGGCTGTCTGTCCTGGCCACATTGCCAGCAACGGAGCACTAAGCCTGCTTCACACCAGTAAGGGATGATGAGCCTGCGATGCCCAGACACACCTGACCGAGTGGATAAAACCCTACCCCCCCACGGCAGCCTCTTCTCTTCTTAGCCTGCAACTGCCCACCTTGTCCTGCCCACCCACTAATCTGCCTTATTATTGGTTCAGTTGGTCTGTTAGCGCTTGTAACCACCCCCAATTCTCAACTGTGCATCTGAACATTTTGCGAAAGTTTAACCAGCATAGCTTAACTAGCTTAACTAGCATGCTCACAAGCTTGACGGCAGACAGGAACATGCAACCTTTTGGTGTCATTTTTTTATAAACAGCTGATGTGTCCTCTTTCATGTCTTCTTCTCATCCTCAACTTATCTGTTGATCTCCTCAAGTGGTTTCTCTATTTTTCTCCCTCTGACGTTTATTAGTTTTTTTTTCAGACTGGATCGTTATACTGCCATATCTAAAAGGATATACCACCTGATCCCTGATCTTTTGCCCTGTTTTTGGTAAAGACAGACCCCCACCCCTCCCTGCTGCCAAGAATCCTAACCTACAGCTGTTAAAGCCACTCCATGTATAATAGACATGACTACTGGTTTACCTCAGCAAACATGATTAAATCACACAATTTATTTCTTTAAATCCTCTTACTCAGTCATATTACACGTCTAAAAAACAAAAGCGCTCAATAGGAACAATCGACCTATTCGCTGTACTGGATTAAATGATCCCATTGCCATGATTAAAATGAAAATTGAGCTGAAGAATGAATAATCTAAATCCTGTGTTCGCGGGGGGGGGGGGGATAGAGGTGATAATACAAATGTATTGTATGTTGTTGTCTGATGGGGATTGTGCATTGTTTTGTATTCTTGAATAACAAGAGGTCGACTCGATTGGTCTGCTGAGATCGACACCCAATGAAAAGATGTTTTTAATTTTGCAGGAATGAAACACTTGAGAAATTGTAACTCTGATATTCATCAACGGTCTGGTAAGCAAAGACAAATAAAATTGTCTTTTAACATCTTCAGAGGTGTGTGGCTAAAAGTGGACCCACATTTCGGCAACTCAACGTAAAATGTTTGTCAGGTGTGTGGAGACTGGAAAGTGTGTGTAGTCTTTGTGGAAATTTTTGGTGAAATTTAAGTTATGGAACATTGGGGAGGAGGGGGGGTCTGGGGATATGCTGTGACAGCATTGTGGAATGGGTATGGAATTGAGTGTTAGAATGTATACACAGCAGTCTGTGGAATCTATAGTTTGTGGAAAAGTGTGAGGAGGGGAGTGTTTGCAGAACATGTGTGAACAGTTAGCGGGCAAACATGTAGGGTGTCGGTGGAAAGTGTGTGGAACACATGTGGAGCATGTGGGGAATGTATGCGACATGCGCTTGGAGATTCTCCACATTACTGTTGCTTTGCTGCACTTCCTGAGATAATCCCTCACACAGTGGGCCACCTGGCTGACACCCACCTGAGTGGGGGGGGGGGGGTCCTATGTTCCTTTCACTCAGAATCATGGCGTCACAGGAAAGGAAACTCCTGGCCTTTTTCTATTTGTACAGAGTCAATCTAACATAATGGAAAATATTTACTTCATAAAATCATCATCCTCATCATCATCATCATCATAACTGTTAAGCAGATGAGAGGGAGTTCCTAGGTTATGAAACATCACAAGCTGCAGGACCTCATTCATTCTAGGTGCTCCCCTTTTCACTGCCAAGTTTATATTATAAATATAAGTAATATTATTATTATACACAATTATAGATAATATAATAAAGAGTGTTTAAACAGTCCTCCATGTTATGTCACTGTGTTCATTAACATACAGCGAGACAGAGCCGATGTGCTATGATCATTGCAGATGCCCTTGTTTTCGACACCTGAATCGCACCCCTCAGTTGGCGTGATACAAAACTAACTTTTATTCTTCCTTATTTGTAAAGTCATCTCGCTCCTAATGTAGGCTCTGTATTCTGGGATGGCAATTCCAACTCAACGGGGAACTTTCCTGGACTCCCGGAACACCGAGCGTCCCCTGTTTTGAGTGCGGAATGCTTTGCTCCTGAATGGAAGAAAACTACTTAAGCAGAGACAACCTTCTACGTTTTCTTTTTCCATTTTGCATGGAGCCTCAGATCAAAAGAATTTAATTTGGGCTGCTGGGTGTTCTTGAAATAAAACTAATAAAAATCAATACCAATTTTGATCTTTATCAGGTTAAGCTCAAATGAAAACAAAAGCTGGTCATATTTTTCACTTAAAAACGTTCATAACCTGTGAGTTGCAAAACTAAACGAGACAAATCGAGGCGTCTACACACTGTTATTCTGCTTATATCTTGTAAGTTACAAACAAGTGACATAACCGAAGGCTTATTTCAAACACAGCCATTAGCAAAATGCTTATAAGCCCCTTTCCATTGCTTTAGTTCTCTCCTCAAGAACTGGACAAACAACCAGACTCTTCCAGATGCACCACAAGCCAAACACATTCGAACTCGGTGAGCTGGTCCACTATCGAAATTAAAGCAATATCTCCATCAAAAACAAATCCGTTTCCTTTCATGGGATACTTTTTATATTACAGTGTTTCCAAAAGAATTACCCACCAAATGACAGAATAAACCCCTTAATTCCGTTAAATCTTCAAGACTCGCCTGTGCTACCTGAGATATGGATCTATTTGAGTGGTATCAACCAGTTGTTCAAAATGATGCAAGAGGATTCCATTGTGATGATTAAAATGAACCCGGCAGTAGTATCTACCACCCAGAGGAGTGGTCAGTTCCTCACTCTAAGGCTAAATCTGATATAAGCAATTCCACTTAATGGATTAGAAACTATTTAGCTTGATCCTTCTTACCACTCACAACTGAAATGGCCCCTTAACTTAATATACTAGAAAGAAGAAAAACACAAAACAAGAACAATATTAACAACATTCCCCTGCTTTTTATATGAAAATATTTGAAAAACAATAATTTACATGAGGGTAAAAGTGACTCTCTAGTGACAAGAAGCCACAAACTGGAGAAAGGTTCCCACGACTCAGTGGCTGGTTTATTTCGGTTGGAATTTACATTTTTTTATCAATCTAATGTCTGCATTTTTCATCTTAGAAACTGAAGCCCTCAAAACCAACAGTAAAACTTTATGGATACTAAGGCCCAGACCCAGTCTTGTAATGGAAAGCTATATGGACTTGTACAAATAAGGCAAACTCTTATAAAATCTTGCAGAGATAGCAAACTTTTACGGACCACTGCAGATGTGAGGACTCTTGGGTCAGACTTGGTCTGATGGTGCATAGGACCATTAGTAACATCTTAAGAATTTCTAGACCCATAGAAATTCTTGTAGACTTCTAGTAGAGGACCAGCCAAGTAAACTTTTTGTGGTGTCCTACACTCGTTTGGTACTCTTAGGACTTCCTTGGGTGGTTCTAGACCCTTGTGGAGTTCTAGACCCATGTGGTTTCCTAGGGAGCTGTTAAGTTCTCGGATACTGGGACCCGGAGACATTGCAGGCACAGCAGTGAATGAAGGCAAGCTGATGGTGGTGTGGGTAATGCTCTTTAAATACTTGTTGGAATGAGAGTTTGGTTGGGATCAGATGGCAGTGAGAACCGCCAGGCTGTCATCTGAGCTCAGCACAGAACTGTGTTTAGTTGTTTGTCCAGCTACCTAAATGTGCACAAAAACCTCAGCACACATAACAAAGCAGTCTTATTTTTAAGGCACATTTTAGGTTATTTGTCAAATTGGCTAAAGTTGTCCCCTGTCACCTCCCCTTCCTCCATCTCCTGCAGCATTTGGATGGCTGAGCAGACTTCCGGAAAGCATCTCCCATCTGTGTGGATAGGCTGACTGATCCTACACGTTGCATTCAACAGCAAAGGGTGCCAACGTGTTTCTCAAACCAGCGCCTGTTTATTTTAGAAGTCCGCGCAATACCTGAGCTCATTTCTGCTGCATTTTTCATGACGTAAGTGATTTGAGAAAAAGGAAGTAATAATAATAATAATAATAATAATAATAATAATAATAAAGAATGTTAGTCCAGTCTAAACCCCCACAAATCAACCACTTTCCACTGATATAGATATTGAACATTGAAGCTGTCCAATAAGCTGATTACTACAATGGGATAAAGAAGCTTTGTGGATCTTTAGCAATCCACTGTCGTGGGATACACAGCATTTGAGAGTGTAAGTTGGGGCTTATCGGCCAACCGCCGTGATCGCTGAGCTGTTTATCAGGAGCTCGAGTGAAAACTGTCATATTCCTACATCTTACACCAAAATATATGGTATATTCTGAAAAGTACCTCTGTTACTTGTCATATAAGTCATCATCAACATCTCTATCATCATCACTGTAATCATCTTCCCCATCATTACCATTACAATTGTCATTAGCGATATACTTCTCAGAAACAGCAATGTTAGGTTGAATACTAAAGAAATTGGTTTGACCAACTGCAAAATTGTTATATATTTGGGAGAATATAACGTACAACAATGTAGATGAAGGATTACGAATTCCTGCGGACATGATACGGGCCTAAAGTTTGGCCAGGCTTGGAAGATTACACATTTTATTACTTTTATTTTTAAGGTTTTTCTTATACTTTAGCAATAAATTGCTCATAATTTCTATGTCTTCACAGAACATTCACACTTGTGAAGTTTTGGCTGCAATAATATAAATGAAAATAGTTCACGTTTCTGCCATGTTGTCATGACAATTGTATTATATTAACCAAATGGAACAATGTTATTTTTACTCTGTAAAAATAATACACTTTCACTAAAACCCAGTCACAACATGGACTTCAGAACTCTTTTTTTATCTATTTTCAATGCAGACAAGTAATAGTTAAAATATAGGCTTTTACCTACCTCGAATTTTGGATTTGTCTACTTTTAATCTAACTATTTTTTCCTGTTACATTAACTGAGTTGGACATATGAAAGATGCCATAAAGTGAAAAGAATTTAAAGTCACTGCCTTATTTTAGGATATTAATGGAAACTAATGACAGATGCCCCCGTGTAAAACATAATCCTTTTATTAAAATACTTCTTCATGATCACACGTTTTTGTACTAACTGACACAATCAGTTCCCACCAGCTTTGAAACAACTGCGAGTGTCACTTGAACATATCAGACTCATTCTTCTCCAAGATTAAATTAAACCTGCACTTTGTCGGCATCATATCCTGCCATGTTTATTTTGCATTCCCAGAATACAAGCACTATTTGATATTAACTGCCTCTAACATTAAAAGGTTTATACTTGTGAAACAATCAATCCTAACTATAAAAATGTAAGAGTAGCTCAATTCCACATGGAGAACAATTTTGCCCTGTACTAAACACATAAGTTTAAGATAAATTAAGCAAATCATTCGACAAACACAGGAGTACAGTGGTTGCTAAAATTAATTAAAAAATAATTTCAAAGTAATGACATTATCTAATAGGGAATAGTTAAAAGCTAAAATGGTTTTCTTTTAATTTAATGGAATTTTTAATCTGCAAATAATAATAATAATGACTGAGAGGCTCTGGTGGGAAATAGTGCAATCTGAAGAACAAGCTTTCAAAGACGACATAAATAAGCTGAGCTGTAAATAAGTCAAAACACATTAGTTCAGTAGACAAAGCCGGACGTCACACTTCACGCAAATTTCAAGCAGGGTCAGAGAATCCGGCAGAGTTAAAACTAAGAGGGGAACACCTCGTGGTCCCAGTCTCTAAACTGCCAGGGTTAACAAATACACATGGAACACGTTGCCCTGCTTTAACGCAGCTGAAAGTGACATTAGTTTTAAAATGCTGCCACTTGCAGTGTTATTTAGACTGCAATGAAGCGGCCTCATGAAAACAGTGTCCTTGAGAGTTCTTCATCAATTCTCCCCCTCTCTGCCTTCCAGTCTGTCAGCTAATCCACGTGCCAGCGCTATATTAATTAAACACAGCGTTTCCTGAAGTGCTTAAGTGAAGCACTATTATTGATAATGAGCAGGTTTAAAAGAGTCACATCCCTCCAAAATTACTTTTTAAACCAGCCTTATTAAGCAGAAAATTAGACCCAAATCAGCCTACAAGGTCCTCATTAAAAGCTACTGATCCTTGGCTGCATGCATGTTCTAACAATTTTAATTAGGAAAGCGCAAGTCTATCTGCTGTGATAAACGCTATTAATCTTCTCTTTCATTCCGTGCCGAGCTCAAACGCAGCTTCTGACTCACTGCAGTAGAAAAGCCCAGTTCCTGCGTCCCTGTCCTCCCTCCATGTCCAACAACATGCCCTCGAGCCTCATCATACGTTCCAAAATTTATCGCTATAAAATAAGTTTCTTTTTTTCCCCTCCAATGGATTATTATTATTTTGTCAAAAGAAGAGGTATTATAAATGCAAAATATCATTAAAAAAAAAAAAATATATATATATATATATATATATACACACACACACACACACACACACACACACACACACACACACACACATACACATATGTGCTTGAAGAAAAGAACAAAAGAAAAATTATTCGGAAAATACAGACAAAAGCAAACGAGAATGTGCAGTAATTTAAGTGCTTTCAGCTGAGGTGAAATGAACCTCAAACCAAACTTAAAACCCAGTAAACCTTTCACTTATTTAATAACATTTTAACTAATATTTGTCTAGCACATTATAAGTGTAATCCCTCCTGATTGTGCTATTTACTAAACAAACTGGGCAGAATTGTTCATGCCATGTTAACCTGGTCTCAGAACAGACACCGGGCTGTTTCTTTTCCTTCTCTTATTATGCAACTCAAGGTTCACCCAGAACAAAAGACACACTCTGTAAAAAGCAGACAAAAACGCACCACAGCTGACCCAAGTACAGCAGCAGCCTAACTTCGGACTGATAAATCCTTTTGGATTCGGCATTATTTTCAGAGCTTGCTCTGCGCTGGGTGTTTAAGTAGGAGTGACATGCCGGTCCCACACGCTCAGCTGTGGTCAGCTGGACACTCATAGCACCGAGCGTTTTTATGCTGGGCGGTCGGAAAGCAGGGCGCACAGTATGTGCTAGTGCTGTCACCTTTGAACTCAAAGGACTGAGGTTTGAATCCCACCACCTGCTGTAGTGCCCTTGAGGAGGACACTTACCCTAAATGACCCCAGTTGTACGAAAGAGTGACTAATGTTACATTGCTAAACGCTGTATGTGACTTTGGAGAAAAGTTTCAGCTAAATATGTTACTTACAGTGATTTATACAGCTATGCAATTCTTACTGCATGAGTTGAAGCTGAGCACATTGCACAGGAGTTTCACAGCAGGCGTTGAGATTCAAACCCCGCTCCTTTCAATTGCAAGGCTACAGATGTAAGTGCAGCACTATGCGGTGCCCAGAACACAAGGTGCACGGTGATGTTAAGCCCTGGAGAGATCTGGCGTTCAGCTGAAATGGCAGGTGAGCACGAACCCAGCAGCTGCCTCGCGTGCAGCAAGTGCCGGGGCTGTAGCAGCTCTGCGTACGGGAGCACATGCCATCAACACTGGCAGCGCCGGTGTAAAGACACGCGCAGCTTAGCCGCGCACCCCCTGCGGCTGTCTGTGAGGGTGGCCAAAACAGACAGACAAAGCAAGCTCTGCAGTATTCCTCCAAGAGGGAGTGTGTGCAAATGATGTGCGTGCATGTGTGTTTCTCTCAGTGTGTACAGCGGTGTGATACTCAGTGGTCCGTTTCATCAGAGGAAACTACGTTTGGTACAAAACGGCAGCGAGAACTACTGCTCTACAACCTGGCTATGTGAACAGGTCTTTTAAAGCCAGCACCAATAATGGAGGAGAACCGGTGGTTTACTAACGAAACATTTTCCAATAATTTTAGTCTGTGTGCCCGAGTTTTGACTAATACCTGTAGAAGGAACACAAGAGAACCGGAAAGTGGGTGCTGGATGCGAGTACATCCACATCTACTCCCAAGTGTTTACGAGGCACAATTAGGACCCTGCCCGCCTGGCTGTCAGCAACCTCTCCGCTTGGCGGATTATTGATAGCCCACTCCATCGCTTTTGGCAGTAATTAATGAGCAGTTCCCCTGCTCCATCCAAAGCAGGTCCCCGATTAGCTGGTAAAGAGGGCGCTGAAGGTGGGGGGACAGCGGCTGGGATGTTTGCGTCCAATGGGTGCACGTTTTGCGTTTTTTTTTTCTTTTTTCCACCCTCTCCCTCCATGCGTCTTTGTCGGAGAAAAAGTTCTACCAGTTTGTGTCTGGGGGACCATTACAGAGATTAAAGTCTATCTGGCTAATGGCTGCTCTGTTTGTCATCTCAGATACTCCGTCAAGCTGAGAGACAGAGAGGGCGAGACGCTGCCATGCTCCGCTCTCGCTCAGCTTGACCTTTATTCCTCGTCACAGTTGAACGCGCTCGCAGCTCCCATCATCCCGCACATTTGTTATTTCTTTTTGTTTGGCTCGGCGTGGCTTCACTCAAATAAGCATACGGACCCATTTCGTATCAGCATAAATAAAACCGGCGTTTCTTAAAAACGAGGGTTTGCCCCACCCTGACCGCCGCTCTTTTCCTTTCTGTATTTGGCCGGGGGTTTTTTTGCCCACACGAGGGCGGTGAATTTGAAATGTGTCAGGTGCCTTGTGGCTAGACGTGTTCCTCGCCTGGCCACAGCGTCGTGGGGCTCGGGCCCTCGTGCTAAGATTCACCCCCACCCGCCCGATTAAAGTAACGAACGGGAGGCCTGTCTCGCCTTTACTCGCAGCAACGTCGCACTGAATCACACGGCGCCGCAGAACGAACTGACTCCCTCCTTCATTACTTTCGACAAAACAGAGCTCGAAGGAACGAGCGGCTGTGATGTCACAGAGTAGCACCGGAGGTTGAGAGGGTGGCGGGTCGGGGGGGGCTTTCCTAGTAGAGGAGAAAAAAACAACAGCGAAGGCCTAAGTGTTTTCTCCTGCCAGAACCACATAAACAAAGCTGGCAAATACATATAGAGGCATCTGTACAGCTGGGTTAATTTATTACTTGTCTCATTAAAAAAAACTTGAATTTCAACATGAATAGTTTTTTTTTTTTTAAGTGAGCCTCTATTCCCTCCTCTGGGATGCTCTGTACTTTGGACTGCTGCTCGTCCAAATGTGTAAGAAGAGTCGGTTCCGTGCAATGTGGTCCAGTGTGTTTTGGACACATTTCTTCTGCAACAAGTTAATTAATTCGAGGATTGCTGTCAAAATAATACAGCGGGATTACATCCATATGGATATATATTTTCAAAGAGTGGTGGAAAACAAAAGGGAAATAACATCTAAGTCCTCGGTATCTAAATGAAGCAGATCTTTGGTGTGAAATAAATTCGACATTTTATACAATAATTTTGCAAATTTATGAGATTAACCCAACGGGTTAACGTTGTTATCAAGGGATTTTGTAAAGCAGCTTGTTTGTGTGGAATTGTTTTATGATTTTGACTGTTGGGCCTGTCTGTAAAACCATGTTTGTTCGCACAGTTCCTGGTTAGTACAGGAGCTCATTGCACCGCGTTTGTGAGGAGATGAGGGTCATGAACTGTACCTCTCTTGGTGGCCACTGCTTCTTCACACCCCTCCTCCTGCTCGGTCTTCTCAGAGGTAAAGACCTAAACTGTGAAGCACACTTCCATACGAACAAAACGGAGCTGAAAAAACCGAAAGCGGAACCTGAATAAAAACTCGGGTTTCAGCAGCTCCCCTTCTTCCAGGATCCTGCACCTTTGTGTGAGAAGACGGTAATGCTAATTTTCAAACCAACGTTCGGTGACAACTTAGAAATACGTTTTGACTCTATGCTTTAATGTCTCCTTTTTCGTTCACAATCATCTCGGTATTTAGACAAAAAAAACGAAAAAAAAACGAATAAAACAGCAGCGGCGATAGTGCGTCAGAAGGATTCGCGGGCTTTTTTGACATCCTGTCAGTGCCGGCTCGAGGCGCCACGCGCCGCGTTTTGCGGTGACACGTCGCGGCGGTCTCGCGCTGAAGAGGAGCGAATAGGCGCGCGGCGCACGCGAGCCGCCAGTCAGTCAGTCAGACAGGTAGACAGACGGACAGGTAAACAGGCAGTCAGGCAGGTAGAGCGACAGTCAGGCAGTCAGACAGGCGGCTGCGAGGTGAACTGCGGCTGTCAATCTTCAGCCCGTCGCTTTTCGCCGCTCCACTCAGGCTCCTTCTTCAGAGGTAAAGTGACGCCGCGGACCGAGACGTCGCCCGAGATGGAAACTGTGACCAAGACAGAAACACGCATCGCGCTTTTATTAGCCCCGCACAACTTCTCCCGAGTTTACATTTTTAGTAGGCGACCCACTTTCCCAACTTGAAGTGCACCGCAACAAGCCGGGTTTCATTTACGAAGCAACTCCGTCACCATCTTAGGCGATGCGCTACGTGCGTTAGAAAGAAAGAAGCGCAACTATTTCAAATATTTCAAATTTCAGAGCCACACTTTTTATCTTTTGGCGGAAAATCTTTAAAAAAAAAAACAGACTACTTTACTCCAAACCGCCTCGACCTGCTAAGGATTAAGCGGTTAATAATGGATAATAGATGGATGGCTGGATGGACTTTACTGCAGCCCAATTTAATATATGACAATTTATTTTCAAATATGCAACAAAATCTCTTAGGTCACGACTCCCGCACAGAATCAGCGGTTACGCATATTTCGCGTCGTTTTCTTCCATTGAAGGTCGGTTATGTCACGCAGCGGTGGTACCGCAGCGTTATGCTAAGGTTAAGACAAGTGAAACATTATTAAAGACGTGTACTGGAGAAAATGAAATAGCTTTAAAGTCTTCTAAGACTAACAAGGATCTCTTCCACGTGGAGAGGAGCTGCGGGCTCCAATTCAAAGGCCACTTTTCCATCCACCTCCATCTACCGTCCGTCCTGCTGAGCGACCGTTAAGTGACACTTGTCCTCCCGTCACTTTCCAGTTATATTTCATTTGTTTCTAGTTCAGCTCACAGCACTATTATGAAAAAGTGTGTGTGTGTGTGTGGGGGGGGGGGGGGTGTCTTTAGACGACGTCATAACACGTTCCAAGTTATTGATTATATTTTGAAAAGGAACTCGAGGCGTTTAAAGAACGCTTTAAAAATTATTCTGCATGGTTATTGAGTGAATGAAAAATGAGACCCTGCCAAAGATTCACTGAGATGGAATTTACTACCAGGCGTCTTTTCCTAAGTCCAACTCAACGTCCTATAACGTCTGGTTTTCCGTTTTAAATAAACGTAAACCGTTAGGTGCGCTTTTTTGAAAACCCCTCACCTTTACCATAGATGGACGTGGTCTACATTCACGTCAATATCTGCTCGCTGAAAAGTGAGTTGAGCAAATTTTTACCGACCCCCCCGCACGTTCCTGGCATTAACACACAAGAGGAGACAGGAGCTGGAATTGGGTTAATAGTGAGAGTAGGTGGGTTACAGGGAGTCTCACAATCACACAAATACACGGAGACAGGTCACTGGCCCCCCGGGGTTGGTCCTGCATCCGTCCCAGCAGCCGCAGAGACCAGTCTGCTCTTCTGAAAGGGGCTCATTGGACTGATCGAAACAATTAGATTTATACAGCCTGAAATTAGCACAATAATACCCCAGAGTGTCCATTAACCCAAAAAAATCCAAAACAAAAGCCTGCTTTTAATCTTTCCTCGACAGTTATATGAAATAACTCGACGTCGAATAAATATTTAGTTGTTATAACAACGGTTATGGCTGCTGACCTGTGATGTTAAGGTTAGATGGTGAAACTCGGTATTAACAGAGACAATGTGAGATAAACACGTTGCATAACCAAGGCTGTATTATGTGACTGTATATTTAAATGAATCCTAAAAAGACAATAAAACATCAAAAGGGGTTTGCACCCTATTTATATGAAACATCCGCAAGGCAAGTGCAGGACTTATATTTAGCAGTTTTGTGCCCTGCAGCGTGATAAATCTTTTCGCCCTCTTTCATATAAACACGCGTTAGAAAAGACAAACATAATAATAACACGTGCTTCGTTCGCAGAAGGCAAAGGAATTTTCTGAGCTGTCAAACGCGCCTGCTTAGCAACACACTGACAAGTCCTCGTCAAGCATAGATATATGTTTTAATTATAAAGACATATAAACAATATATGAAATTCAACGCCGCAACACAACCAAACGATTCATCGATGTGGTGTTTTGTAACTGATGTCTCGATATCCATAATTCGATCAAAATGTCCCACAGTTGAACAATACAATCAAGGTAAGTGTGCATTAACAAGGTCAACATCCTTTATACATCTTTTCAAAAATATATTACATTATTTCCCGCCCCCCACATAGTCGAAACGGCAGTCATGAGAAATACATCGTGCGTAACCGGCAAAAACCGACGATCACCCTTCACATTAGTAGCTGCTGAACATTAACGATGACGTGTGTGTGTGTGTGTGTGTGTGTGTGTGTGTGTGTGTGTTTTCTTTCTGAATGTTGCATAGTTTACAAGAAGTTAGTCTAAATGAAAACCGGTGGGAACTTTTCAAATCCAGCACGTTCACCCTAAAGACAAAGGCAGTTATCCAGGCCCGTTACTTTATTACATCAACGCTTTTAATACGAAATTGCAATGAGTTACGTAAAGACAGAAAAGAAGGAAAGTACATGTTTAAGGTTTACAGCTTTGTAAATGCTCACTCCCCAAATCATTGAAGCCTTCGGTGAACATAAGTTTTTGGGGGTCGGGACGAAGCACTGCGGTTAGATCTGAACAGAATGCAAGATTACGCGTGAGACTAAAGTCGTGTTCAAGCCGACATCTCAGCCCGGTGGAGTCCAACATGTGGATGCAGCAGGTCAGGGAGGGGACGCGAACCCGGTCAAGGTTTGTCGCTGCAGTGTTTGAAGATACTCGAGGAGGTTCCGGAGTAAGAAGTGCATTTCTCGGCGCAGGTCGCCAGAGCCGTGCCCGTGAAAGGGTACACAGCCGCTTGTCCGAAGGGAGCCAGAGCCGTGGGAATGGGCGACGTGATGGCCTGTCCCTGGTTTAAGTAAGCCACGAGGCGCCGCATCTCCTCCAGAGCCTGCGCCTGCATGAGGATGTAGTTCTTGGCCAGCAGCAGGGTGGCGATTTTGGAGAGTTTTCTCACGGAGGGACTGTGCGCGTAGGGAATCACGGCCCGCAGACCGTCTAAGGCGTCGTTGAGGTCGTGCATTCGCCGGCGCTCCCGCGCGTTGATGCTCAGCCGCAGCGACCGCTGCTCTTTCGGCTTCTTGGCCAGAGAGCCCGAGTGCTTCTCGTCGTCGAACGCCGAGCGTCTCTTCCGAGGGTCCAGCGGGTCGTAGCCGTCGTCCTCGTCGCTCGTGTGCTCGCCGCCGCTCTCGGTGGACTTGGCCGTCTGACCGGATAGGAAATCGGCGGCCGGCGTGAGGGGGTAGCGGCCGGGACTTCCAGCACCATGGCCAGCGCCGAAGCCGAAGGTCGACTGGCCGTAGCGCTGAGTCAGATCCAGCAGGGTGTCGTTGCTGATGGACTTAAGCAGGTTCTCTTCCCCAACGTTCATTTTCAAACGGATAATCGGCTGGGCGACCACTCTCTCCCTCGCTCGCTTCTCGGATCGATGCAGTCGTGCCGTTTCTTCTGCCGCTGCTTCTCTCCCCGGGCTGCTGGAGCTGCTCGCCGTGAAACGTGCCTCCAAACTTACTGACTCTCTCGCACCATAGAAGCGGAGGGGGTTACAGAAGCACTCGGTGCTCAGGGAAACGTGCCGAAGACGCTCCGGTGACACCTATCGAACGTCTTCTGGCCGCTTCCTCGCCGTGCGTCTTGCCCCCCGCCTTGGGCAGATAGTGACTCGTTCTCTGTCCCACTTTCACGTTAGTAGGAAAGTGTAGCCCACAGGGATTAACTGCTCGTCCAATCAGAAGGCTCCTTCAATTAATAAGATTAAAAACCACAAAGGTAGAAATTTCGAAAATCGTTATGATAACTGCCGCACAAAATAGCGTCACTTTCCACACGAAACCGTAACGTTTGTTGAAATCGTCCGCAAAAACGCGCGTTATTGCGTGGTGTAACTGGTACTTTCTTCCTGGATGGCGCACAGTGGCGGTATTTTTAAAGCAACACGCAATGCTCGTGCTGACCCGTTTTAAGCGGGGGCAAAAAACGTATTTCACAACTTCTTCTTACTGCCTGCACAACTGAGCAGAATGTGCACGAAATGATTTGCGTGTTTTTAGAACTTTTATACAAATCCCGGCCAAAATGCCGCGTTTGCCTCTCAGTTCGACTTTTTATAGTTTTACCGAAGGGTTGGGTTTTTTTTTAGGTTACTACGCATTAAAAAAGGCCAAAAAGCGAGCCGTTGAAAATGACTGTCGTTCTCTAAAAGTTAAGCGTCCTCGCGCGCGCGGTAAGAAAAGTTGATCTTTAAAATCAAAAAAGACCTCCTGGCATTTCGACCTCCACAGCGCCACCCCGCGACGGGAACTTGAACGGTAGACTTTTGAGAATTTAGTTCAGTGTAATAAACCTCTGACCACGAACGTGGAAACGTCGCGTTTCGTCCACAAGGAAGAGGCCGTGAGCGGCCGTTACCGGAGGCTCCGAACCTGGGAGCGTTTGCGCACGGATGAGGTGGAGAAGCGAGTCCGCCGGACCAGTGTTGGGTAGCAGAGAAGCGAGAAGAAGATGCGCTGGGGGGAATGAATCGCTTGGCCTGGATTTGCGCCAAAGCGGCGGGTTAGCGGCACGGAGCCCAAGGCGTGGTTTGCACATTCGCAGTTCGAACAGCAGCAAGTGTGCGTCGTCCTGCCCATTCATGACACCGCCATAAGACCCAAACACAATAAGTGTAACAAACATGCTGGTGTTTACACGCGCCTGTGTGGAGCATTCGGTCCTACCTGCGCACTTGAGGGAAACTGCGCCTTTTTGAAACACGAAACGCTTATTGCGCCGTTCGTCATGACTGCGTGACCTGAGAAAAAGTCTTTGAAAAAAGTAAACATCAAAGTAATACCGTGCGAATACTTATATATAATACTCATCTGATACGCAGAGTATTTAAACACGAGAGTCGAATTTGTACGAGTGCAATGAAGTTGAAGTACTTATAAAATAGTAAGAACGGCGTGAAAAGCCGGAGCTTTAGACTCCGTTCATGAGGATGGATCCACTGCCGCTTAGTGGCCAATGCAAGAATTACACGAGGTGCAGGTTTTGCTCGCACGCTTGTCGGGGTATTTTGTGGGGTCGCATCCCCGGATCGCTTCGANGCAAGAATTACACGAGGTGCAGGTTTTGCTCGCACGCTTGTCGGGGTATTTTGTGGGGTCGCATCCCCGGATCGCTCACNCCAATGCAAGAATTACACGAGGTGCAGGTTTTGCTCGCACGCTTGTCGGGGTATTTTGTGGGGTCGCATCCCCGGATCGCTTCGATTCGAATTCCAACAGGAGAGACTGGCGGAGAACGTGCAGGTTCACCCGGTGCGGTTAAGCGTTTCCTACGGTCTTGTGAAGTAAAATAAGGTAAATGAAAGTAACGCCTTTTTTCCTACTTGGGCGGTTTATCCCGGAAAAAGATCGATTTCGCTGGAAAAAAAACATTTCTGATAAATATATTTGTGAAAAGCCGAACGAGCGGAAAGGGTCCAGCGAAGAAAATAAAGCAGTTTTTTTTTATTGTTTTGCTAAATGTATCATTTATAAAACCTTAATCGGTTTACGCCATTTGATACTTTCGAATTTTCGTATTTAACTCGTGATTAAATCCGTGAATCTTTGCAGCATCTAGAAAACAAAGTGGCGGGTGAAATGAAGCGCGTCCGCGAAAGTGCGCGTTTTCCAGAAGATGGCAGCACGACCTCCACGGTGGAGGAACAGAAATCCTGCAAGAGCAGCTGAAATTTCATCCAGTTTCATAGCAAATTACGGCAGCAAAATGTCTAGTAAGACCTTTTTCTACCCAGCACCTCACCAGGCCTGTCGCTGCTTTAACCTGAACGGCTTTTCTACAAAATCAGTAAAACTCACCTTCAGCAAACCTTTACACAGCAGTCATTGTTTATACCTTAAGTGCTCGGCAAAATTACATTGGACCAACATTGTTATTTAACTTAGTTTATGTTAATCCATCTTTCTGTGGTCATTCGGTGGCTGTTGCTTGTGAAAAATGGAGCAGAACTTGTCACTTTGGACTGTTGCTCATAATATTTTTTGTACTGTGGACATTGCTGTACATTCCGCAATGTCACAAGCAGATGTCATGTTCCACTAGACGTGAGATGTAGGGGGGAGTGGACGGTGTTGAGGGTTTCCACTGTAAAGACACTGACGCCATCTGTATGTTCCTCGTGCTTCTGTCTGGGGGTCTTGTGTGCTCTGCACTCTGTAGGAAATGAAACCCTCACGAATGTTTATTTTGACAGCGGTCCTTCTTAGAGAAAACATAAGCAGCTGTTGAAATGATCATTTTTACCCTGGAAGGGTCTGGCTTTGTGAGAAAATGAAGGCATATTGAAAATGGAGGTTGTCTCTATATTCCTGGATATATATGTTGTGTTTATTTTGGAGTTTCTCAAACTTGCAGAGATGAAAGATAAAAGACTGTGTTGGGAGCTGAACTCCTGCTGCTTCTCCGGAAATAAGACTTTTATCAAGATCAAAGAAAACAACCTAGTTCACTGTGTGTGTGTGTGTGTGTGTGTGTGTGTTGGATCATAGTGGTGTTGGGTTGATCACAGAGTCATTAAAAAAACACTTGTATAATATATGGTCATAATCAGAAGCATAAATCTGTTTTGTTTTCTGTTAAAAAACCTTAAGGTCTCCACCGGGTGCTGCCTTCTGCATCACTTTTAACAGTAAATAAACATCTCATACAGATAAACCTACACCCACTGATAAAGTTGTGGTGACAGTACAGTAACGTAAAGACGCTGTGATAACGTTGTGGTGACAGTACAGTAACGTAAAGACGCTGTGATAACGTTGTGGTAACTGTACAGTAACGTAAAGACGCTGCGATAACATTGTGGTGACAGTACAGTAACTTAAAGACGCTGTGATAATGTTCTGGTGACAGTATAATAACGTAAAGACGCTGTGATAACGTTGTGGTGACAGTACAGTAACGTAAAGACGCTGTGATAACGTTGTGGTGACAGTACAGTAACGTAAAGACGCTGCGATAACGTTGTGGTGACAGTATAATAATGTAAAGACGCTGTGATAATGCTGTGGTAACAGTACAGTAACGTAAAGACGCTGTGATAACGCTGTGGTAACAGTACAGTAACGTAAAGAAGCTGTGATAACATTGTGGTGACAGTACAGTAACGTAAAGACGCTGTGATAATGCTGTGGTAACTGTACAGTAACGTAAAGATGCTGTGATAACATTGTGGTGACAATACAGTAACGTAAAGACGCTGTGATAACGTGATAACAGTACAGTAACGTAAAGACGCTGCGGTAACGCCGTGGTAACTGTACAGTAACGTAAAGATGCTGTGATAACGTTGTGGTGACAGTATAATAATGTAAAGATGCTGTGATAACATTGTGGTGACAATACAGTAACGTAAAGACGCTGTGATAACGTTGTGGTGACAGTACAGTAACGTAAAGATGCTGTGATAACATTGTGGTGACAGTACAGTAACGTAAAGACGCTGTGATAACGTTGTGGTGACAGTACAGTAACGTAAAGACGCTGCGATAACGTTGTGGTGACAGTATAATAATGTAAAGACGCTGTGATAATGCTGTGGTAACAGTACAGTAACGTAAAGACGCTGTGATAACGCTGTGGTGACAGTACAGTAACGTAAAGATGCTGTGATAACATTG
>UFQX01001263.1:93806-109001 GCA_900497675.1 Arapaima gigas | reverse complement strand
CACACACACACACACTCTCACATACACACACTCACACTCACACTCTCACACACACACACACACTCACTCACACACACACTCACACACACACACACACACACTCACTCACACACACACTCACACACACACACACACTCAAACACACTCTCACACACTCTCACACACACTCTCACACACTCACACACACACACACACACTCACACACACACTCACACACACACACACACAGGAAATTGCAGAAAATCAGGTGTTTGACTGACCTGCACTCACACACCTGAGAAACGCAGCACGTCTCACAGGCCAATCGGTGGCGTGATGATACTCTCCTCTGCCATCGTGTGGTCATCTGGTGTAACCACAGCTCTTCTGGGTTGTTGGCTCCACTTTGGTGGGAGTGAAGCTCCAGAGAGGAGTGTTTTCATGTACGGTGAAGATAATGAGGTGTACTGAAGCTCAATGGTGGCCCCACAGGTGTGTCCAGTGTAGCACAGGAGCTCTTTCTGCTGGGCTTTCTGAAAAGTTCAAAGGCTCTACAGGTTTCTGCTCATTTACAGAAAAACATCTCTGGCACCTCGAAGATCTGCCGTATGATGGCATCAAACCCAGAGGATCTGCACCCCAGTGCATACAGGACCTGGTCACTCTCTGCAGCCCAGCAAGAGCACTGAGCTCCTCCATCTCCAGCCAGTCGCAAGGGGTTTTGTATCAAAAAGGCTGAAGGTTCTCACATCTGGCTCCAATGTGGTGTAACAAGCTCCCCGTGTCCCTCAGAGCTACTGAATCCCTCTCAAACGCGTCTCTCTAAGGGCCACTTCGCTCCTCATCTCCTCACAGCTGCATCAATGAGTCCAACATCATCTGCTGTGATCATCTGTGGATATGCTGTTTGAATGTCACTTGAGGGATGTGACCCAGCAACACGGTGGGGTCAGAAACAGAAGCTGTGCTCTCATCACCATCCCGAATCTAAAGCTCTTCATGTGCTGCCGATGACCTTCTGTTCATTGCTCTGAGCTGAACGTCAGTTTGCAGAAAATGAATATATTGTAAATGTTCTGCTCTGTGAGTTTAACGTCTTGACAGGTGAGGCTCTCTCTGGTCCCCATTCTGCAGCCTGATCCCTCCAGGCCACCAGAGGGAGCCGTTGCACCATCAATGGTTTCCGGGGCTCTGCTGTGTTTCAGCTTGACTGGCTGCTCAGTTTTGTCTGTCCTCACTTGTCCTCACCGTCCTGAATGTTTAGTTTCAGCACCAGAGCACAACTTGGACAGATATCTGCACTAAATAAGGAATAATCATGTTGTCCTCCTGAGATCCAGCAAAAAGGGCATTTATTTACAGGATCTCTATGAAGATGCTGGAGCTCCATCCCAAACATGCTTGTATTCTTCAAAAGCGAACGGTGTCCAGAAGTCCACTGCAGTGGACAGAACAAATGGTTCAGGAGGACATTACATGTTTGCGGGTTTTAACAGAGAAAAGTGTGGTGACGATCAGTCGGACCGAACGTTACAGGACATCTCCACGACATCTCGGCCTGACACCTCCATGAATCCTGCAGGATTTCAGCGGTTTGGACGAGTGGACTCTGGTAGGCACTCCAGGAGAACGGTTTAGCTTTGACCCAGGAGGTCGACAACATGGCCATGGTGCACATGAAGGAATCAGGAACATATCTGGCATGAAAGTGTGAGCTTGATGGAAGGTGGAGATTCTGAGAAGAGCATCTGTCATATGCACTGGGGGGTGGGGGGGTGGTGGTACCTACTTCTTCTCCCCTCTCTGACCAACACTCCTCTCCAAACCTCTGTCCCATCCTTCTTTCTGCACCACTGTACTTCTCCACACCCTTTAGTGTGTAGTTGTTCACCAATGTGGCCCTTCCAGTATTTCCAGAGCATCGCTGGTCTTTCACTTCACAGGGGAGGAGAAAGAGGCGTTTTGCACAACTCGGCGCTGCACTGCTGCGGGAAAACCGGCCTGAGAGGAAACACCAGAGCTCAGAGGGACCACAGGGACACATCGTGACATGTGAGCCGCGTAACACCACTGCATCTCCCTTTCAAACTCACAGTGACTTTGAGGACCAGGCGGCTGCAGAGAGAGGAATGAAACGTGGAACTTTCCACCTGCTGGGGACTCGGAGGAACCCATCTCTGTACGACACGGACGTGGCGATCAAGGAGAGGGGTGGGTGTATAATCCTTATTCCTTAATGGGTACAAGGTGGCCTCCTAAGAACAAACCCTGTCCGGTGGCTGCACAAAACCTTCCTAGATGTGGAGGAAACCTGCCTCCTGGTACAAGTTAGTTCTCAGTGAGAAACTGTAGCTCGATAGAGACACAGGAGTTTCTCATCTCGTTCGCTAAGCATTTGGCCTCAAAGCTGATGGTCGCCAGGCTCTCCAGCACACTTTCTTCCACCTTTTCCCATCTTCTTACACCTTCTTGCACTTTCCTACACCATCTTGCACCTTCTTACACCTTCTTGCACCTTCTTGCACTTTCTTACACCATTTTGCACCTTCTGACCGCCTGAGGAAAGCAAACCTTCTGCTTCTGGTTTGTGGATTGTGGGGAAGAAAGGAAAGGTGTTTGTGTGAGAAGAAGCAGCGGCAAATGGGGCCGTAAGTTCAGAGCGGAGCTGGAGCAGAATTTCACAGCAGATGTTTGCCGCTACAGCCCACATTCACACAGCATTTTATCCCTGGTTATCTCCAGCTCCTGCGTTTTATGCTGTTTCTCGCCACTCTTACTACGGTACCAGTGGCTGGTCTCTGTTTTGCCCAGTGTTGTTAAGAGCTTCTAGGTGTGACTGTGGGGAATGTACAGCTGTGGCTCTGACCTGAAGCCATCACTAGGGGTTGATGGAAGAGACCATTTTATAAGCAGAGACAGCATCTCGACGGCAACAAGTTTTTATCATTTAATGACTGATCCCTGCACCAAGTTTCATAGCTGAGCTCTGGCAGACAAGGTGGATCATGGTGACATCACCATGGTGACTGATCGGAACAGCAACACGAGGACACAGGTGAAAATAATAAATATCAATAGCACTAACTTCAGCTCCACAGCTGGATTCTGTCCATTAGCTGCTGAAGAACCACAGTGACAGAAGTAAAGCAGAAAGAAACCAAAACTATAGATTCAGTTCGATCTGCTCTGATCTTCCAGTCGTGCGCTTATCTCGGGGGACGCAATCGTGAAACGTGACCCAGCACAAGAGGAATATTAATGACTTTTGCAGCAAGTCCTGGTTCTGAGGTGACTTTAAAAGGGGGAATAAACAGTGTGTTACAAATATCTGCGGACGGTTAGAGGTGGAAACCACAGTGGACGCTGCTGTGTTCTGATGAACTGCTGTGTTCTGACACAAAAGTGACAGACATGAGAGACATGAAGCATTTTATCCCCATTTGACCACTTAAATAGGCTTTCAGGAGATAAAGAGCCAGAAAACTGAGGTGTCACGGCGGCAGGTGGCAGAGTTTGAGCTGCGGTGACCACGGAGCGACGTCCCCATTTGTGGCAAACAGCTGTGAAGGACCAAGACGAGGCCTTCAGGGGCAGAGACGTTAACTCACCGGGTTCAAGCTTTGCTATTTTCAGTCAGATGGTGTGGAGGCGGAAGCTGCAGAGTGGAAAAAACAGGAAGGAAACTGATGTCCTTCAGGATTCGGCAAACCGGTCGGTATCAGAGGGGACCGAGTCCTTCCTGAAAGTTCCAGCCACAAGACCTGGACTTTGGCACCTCAGGCACATCGCACAAAGACGACGGCTGCCGGAAACGTCCCACTTGGCACAGGTGAAGGTCGACGCAGACCAAGACCTGCAGCGTGAGGACGACAGCTCTGCACGGCGCTTTGTCAACAGATCAGGAGAGGAGACCCGAGTCGGCGGCTTGACGGCACTTCAGCAGCAAGCAGTTCTGCAGGGAAATGAGAAGCTATCCCACCGTCCGTCGTTTGCTGAGAGACTTGAGCACAACATCCAGCTGTGGCCCCGCAGACGGAGTCCCGGCCCCCCGGGCTTTCGGCACGGCTGCTGGTCCCAGAGTCACTAGTCACTACCGCTGGAAAGTACCTGCGTGGCACAGAGCATCACATGCTGAGAACATTTCAGCCATTCAAGCTGCCACTTTCAGTATGTGTGTAAGCTGTGTACGTGGGGGGCGCCCCGGGGGCCGCGGCAGCTCCGCTCCGCCTCCGTCTGTGCCGAGTTCCCGACCACAGTCCGGAGACGCAGGTTTCAGGTGAATCGGTCCCTCTGTGCTGCCCCGAGCATCTGAACGTGTGTGTGGTTGCCCTGTGACCGGAGCTTCCGGGAGCTTCCGCCGAACCGGCGCATAACAATAATGCCTGGATGGACATTCTATACGTTAATGGTATGAAGTAGCAAGTGAATACAAACCAAACGCGTAGCGCAGTTAAATTCGGTTTATTTCCACGCGCTGTCTGGGGCGAGGCCCACAGAGCTGAGCGGCGAGGGAAAAATTCCACAGAAACAGAAAGTGCCACGAAGCTGGAAAAACCGGAGAAGTAAAGCAGGTGGCCGCTGAGGAAAGGAAAAGAAAAACCCGTGGGGGGGCCGCAGGGGGGTGTGACGAAGGCGAGATGACGGATCGGCGCGACCCGGGGCCCCGTGCTCCGCTGCCTGCTTCCCTCGCGACGGCCTGCTGGGAGAAGCGCTGTGAAGGAGACAATGAGGAAACGGGGTGAAGATGTGTGTGAAAGTTAATCAGCGCAGCATCGCTTTGTCAGCTCGGGGTTTAAGTGATCGAGGGAATGTGCCCTGGGGGGGCAGAACCTCAGGGGTTTTTATTTAGCGCGGCGTCACCCTCCCGCCTCCAGTCCTCCGCCGGCACACATCTGACACACAGGCTGGCAGACGTGGCGTGCAAAGGCGTGTCAGTCGGGGTGCCTGCAGGGGACCGGTGACGGTTTTCCCACCAGCTGACGCGTGTCACGCCGCCGAGCCTGTGCGCTCACATTTTTGCGAGGCGAATTCCACCGAGGAGCCGCGCGGGTGACTCTCCTCCCGAGTTGCTGTCACTTTCACACGATCACAGTTGGTGTTTCAGAGCAACACGCCAGACTGGGCGAAGCTCACGATGAGCAAGTGGCCAGAGAAGCCCCTTCCCCGGCAGGTGTGGAGTCTGGAGACACGTCCGTCTGCCCTTCCATCTCCTGCCCCCGCTCCTCCTTCTCCTTCTTTGCCTGCCTGTTGTTCCTGGGCGTACTGGACCACAGGCCCCTCGAAGCTGCTCCTCAAGCAGCGACACGAGCAGCTAAAGCTGCTTCCTGGATGGATTGTGTGTGAGTGTGCGAGTGTGTGTGTGTGTGTGTGTGTGCCTGCTGTGTTGACCAGGGAGTAACTGCTGGCATCAGCTGCTGCTGTCAGGAGCTCCTCGTTCGCATCTCTCGTTTGTCGGAGGGATCCTGAGACCCCCCATAAGGCAGCTTGTCGGGAATTTCCTCGCTGCTCCTCCTGCGGTCCTGCTGCAGATAAACACCCTGCAGAAACCAACGCAGGTGGGACAAGTAGCAATAAGTCAAGGTTGACAGCCACTCGTGTGCTTCTCTCTCCCTTGTTCCCCACCGTGGGAAGAACGCAAGGAAATGTGGGGAGAACATGCAGGCTCTACACAGACGGGGGGATTCAGACCCCGATCTGAAGCTGCGGCCCAGGAGCTGCGAGGCACCAGCTTTACCTCCTATGAAATCGTGCGGCTAAAAAACTACAAAATACGAAATGCCGAGATGCATACAGGTGTCTCCCGTCAGGTGGTCCGGTCTCGTCCAGCAAGTCTAGCAGGTCTGTTTCTGCAGACTCCCTCCTTCCCTGCTCTTCCACCTGAAGCCACTCAGATGCCTCCCCAGGAAAGTTCCTCGGGCGTTTCGCATGTCCCTCATCACCCCTCTGCGGTGTTTCCTGCCACGTCTGCTCCCGGTTTCCAAGGGGAGATGTGGAGCTGAGACTCCGAGCGGTGTGATCGCTGACAAGGCGTGAAAAGTAGCGTCTCTAAGAGAAGACGCCTTTGCTGTGGGGTGAGGAACGTGCGGCGTCTCCTCTGTGTTGTTAAGTCCTAACAATGCAGCCAGACTTTTCACTTAATTCAGTTTTGTCACCATCATTTGTCACACTTTTTTTCCCTGCTTCAAGTTTCACTTTCAAACAGTAAGAGATTTACAGCTGGGTCATCTCTGCTTTGCCCCTTCATGGTGTCTCCACAGTAGGAAGGGGATTCAAACCCAGGACCTTCGGGCTGCCAGGCAATAGTTGTGATCACGCTGTGGCCTGAGCTCCTCGACGCTGCCTAACTTTGCCGTTGTTACTAATGAAAGACACACAGAACAGCTGAGCTGCAGAAAGCGGGCAGCATCCAGAGGTGCAGAAGAACGTATGTATGTCAGTGGCAGGAGCTGCGCTGATGTTTCCCTGCAGCTGAGAGTTGCGTTCATTTGGCACTTGGGTGCTTCGCAGCTCTCAGTGCCTGATGGAAACCTGCTCTCCTGCCCTTAACAACAGTACTTCACCTGAACCCAGGACTCACAAGGGCCCCCGGATGTTTTCCTCTCTCTGCAGAAGATGTGGTGCTGGATCTGGGCTCGGCCGCCGTTCCCGAGTCGGGCACAGCCCAGGTGAAGCCCCGCCCCACCGTCAAGCGCCACGTTGGGCCTGGGGTACGTTCCTCCACTCCTCCTCCTCCCGACAGCAGTGTGACTTGTGTTTCCTAGCGGACAGCAAACAGGCCAGAGAGGTGCGTCCGTTTCTCGGGTTCGCGTGTCGTGGAAGATGCCGTCGTGCGTAGAAAACGCTCCTGTTCGACTTCGACCGCGAACCGACATCGCGTGTCATTTCCAGCATCTTCTGTGGCGCAGCGGGAGTAACGAGGAGGCCGTGGAGTCGGACTCCGGGTCGCGATGACGCCGAGCCGGGGAGGGAGTCCTACGTTCCGGCCAAAGCCTCCGATTCCATTATAGTGGTTTGATGCAATAGTTTCTAGTACTGAGTCAAAAGTTGAGGAACATGAAAAAAATCAGCTGCTTCCCAGAGAAGCTTTCGGTCCTGATTCCGGTGCATCTCAGGGATGCCGATTGTTGCTGCCGTAGAATATAACAAAACCTTGGCACTTAATGTCTGCTGTGGTCAAAGCTGGATGCTTGCGCTGTTCAGAAGTGCTGGTGTCTCTCACCTCCAGCACATACAGCGAGGACAGCAGGTAGCTCAAAGGATGTGGTCCGTGTTCCTCTTCACAGCTCTCGAGCTGCATTGCTCTGTAAGGAGAAGACATAAGGACTGAGTAACTGACCACAGCCACACCCAGGTAAAAAGTTAAAGGTAAAAGACCTCACGACACGGTGCAAGTGTCTCTCCAGATGATCAGGTTTCCTTTAAGGGTGTTCCTCAACAAAACAAGCATGCATGAGAAGTTAAGGGTGTGTCTGTGAAGGTAGAACATAGCTGCGCGAAGAGGTCCGTGATGCCGACTGAGAAAGAGAACATCTTCCTTGTCAAACTTGACAGACACCTGTAACTCGCTCCACGTGGGGCTCCTGATCACGCCATACGCATTCTCTGCATTTCAGCCCAGGTGACTCCTTCTCGGTACAAGCCGGGGCATCTAGTGACGCTCAGGTGCTCTGTAGGTACATTCCTCAGGATAGTCGGTCGTCTCATTTCTTGTCCGTCACAAGGAGGGGTCAAGCAGAGACTTGCGGTAAAACCCAGGGCATAACCCCATTTGGCCCTGTGCCCTGTCTGTCAGACATGTCAGCTCGCCTGTCACCGGCGACTGGGTGACAAGTCTCCTTTGATCCCACTTCCCAGCCTTCCTCCGATGACCTCTACGGGTTTGCTGTCCCCACGCCGAAGGTTCCCCTCCTGCCTCCAACAGTGAAAGGTATCTTTCCTCACGTTGGCTTCTGTCTGAGGTCATACCTGCTCACTCACAGGTGACGCTGTGCGGAATGTTGCCGGCCACATGCTTTATGGCTTCCCTGTGTTGTGTTTACATTCAGGATAAACGCTGAGGTAAAATGTTTATGTGGATTCCTCAGTCGGATAGAAGGTTTGCGCAGTTTTGGCTCACTTCTTCTCCGGCTTCACCCCAAGGCTCACAGTCTATGCTTATGTTTCAGCAAACGGCAGCGTACTGTCCGGTGGGAATTCTACTCCCGTCAAATTTGGTGGAAAACGTGGCGTTTCTCCACACCCACCTATGGAACCTCCAGCACCCCCACCTTCTCAGATAATCCTTCCCGGCCCAGCTAATTTCCCACCCGCCGCCCCAGCCCCTCCCTCCTGGAAGCTGCCGTCCCCAAAGCTTCGGTCTCCCCTGGTTAAAAACCCGGACCTCGCACCTTTGTTGGCCCCTCAGACATTTCTCGCAGATCCACTCCACAGGAGAGCTTCTGAGTCTCATTCGTTTATGGAGCCTCATAGCCCAGCTTCTTCTAAACATCACAGTGTGGCCCCCTTCTCACTTCCTGATCCATCCATGGGGCAGTCGCTGCCCACTGGTGCCAGGATCCAGAAGGTTCCCCCTCCAAAGCAAAATAGACTTTGCTCCCTCTCCAGCCAGGATGGGACTGTGCAGCTTCAAAGTCCAGTTCCATCCCCTGGAGATGCTGCACCCGCCAGTTTCAACCCACAGAACAAGGCGAAGCTCTACAACATGCCCAAAAGCAGTCTCCTGGATCTCCAAAAGAACGGCGAGCCAAAGCTAAAGCCTATACTCTTACTGGAGGACTCTCCCCTGGATCCATTTGCGGCACAAGCCAACAACGAGGCTCCAACTCCCGCCAAGGGTCCAGGGTTGGCTGCCATGCAGGCTACCAAGCAGGCGCAGAGCCATGCTGCCGACTCCCAGCTGCAGAAGAACCTGCCACGTGTCCCTCGTGACAGCCTCATGCCCACCACTCCCAATGAGACCCCGGAGTCTCGGCAGACTCCTGTCAGGGATTATGCGTCATCAGTGACTTCAGGTAATTCCAGTGGAGCCGTGCATCTTGTCCCAGAACGCTCCTACAAGCCAGTAGAGACTGGTCCAAAAAAAAGCCACATCATGAACCAAACAGACAAAAGCCGCAGGTTGAACAGTGCCCAAAAACCATACTACTACAACAGAGAAGTCCAGGCCACAGGGCTGAAGGAGAGGACCACTTCCCCTATGAGCCTTCTGCTTGCTGCCAAAGAGCGAGAGAAGCACAAGACGTTTTCTGCCTCGGACAAGAGCCCCAAAACCAATGCCGTCGGCGAGGCCTCCTTTCTGAGCGTCGCCCAAAATGGCACCAGTCACCTTCAAGCTTACACGATGGTGTCCACTGCTGACTGTGTAGGAGAGGCAGCAGGACACAGAGAGAAGAAGAACACACAACGCTCTACGCTTTCACCTGCCCCAATGGCTGAGGAAGACCCTTTGGATTTCATTCCTCCCCCACCTGAATTTGCAAACATGGGAGAAGATGTAGAAGAAGACACTGCTCAGTATGATCCACCGCCTCGCTTACCACCCCCCGCTCCTCCATCTCTCAAGATGCCACCTCTTCCTCCTCTGCTGACGCCGACCCCAGAAGCCAAGACAGCAATGTCCTCGGCGTCCCCAAACGTCTCCAAACAAGCTTCTGCTGTGGCCTCCCTTTCCAGCAGCCAAAAGACTCTGCAGAGTGTCTTAGAGAAGAAGAAGCTGGAGATGGAGCAGAGGCACAGCACTGGCCCTGACAACTGGGCACAGTCTAAGTCAGTCAAAGACTCTAGTGCATCTGTTGGGCAACGTCCTTCGCCTGCAAAGGAAAATTCGTCGAACCCAAGGCTCCTGCCGTCACAAGCACACAGCCTTGTCCTCAGTGAGCTGGAGAGCAGAATGTCCAAGATGGAGCCCAACGCAGCCAAAAGGTACGGAACCCTGCCGACCTGGAAGGAACTGAGAACTTCATTTGTCTACATGATGCTGCAGCAGTGACGTGTAGGAGATAAACGGTCCCGTTATTTGCTGCTTAAGAAAACACGCTAAAGCTGTATCTACACACGTCCGTTTTCCTTCTCTTGCCATTAGCTGAGGAACAACTGTTTTTCCTCATTTTGTTCTCCTGGTTTCCTCCAGCACTGAGCCGCCGACCAAGCAGCCGCACGGCATGACTTTCAGGGTGCAGCCCCGAGCAAAGCAGCCCATCACCGTGATCAGGAAAGGAGATCCTTCGTGAGGAGAGTGGGGGTCCACTCACCGCCGGCGCAGCAGATGCTCGTCGAGGGGGGGGGTGTTTGACCAGACGCCTCGCTTCGCCACCCACGTAAGATCGAGAAGAGACAAGCTGCCGAACGCTGGAGACGAGTGACCGTGTGCAGCACAATCGCTGCTCTGAACAAGTTAACATACGTCATGTGATTAGTTCTAAAGCACCTTTTTAGCTACTGAACATTTAAAATATTCCCGTGTTAATTATTAAATGCAGTGACGGCGGAGCTGCCACATCTGTCTGTCATATTGAGTCTTGTACAGATATGGTATGAAAAGTGGATAAACGTGTCCGTTCTGTGCACATGTTGTATCCAGCCCTTGTTTTATTGTTTTACTGTAATTGTTATTGTTGCTTTGCCACTTGAGAATTTCCCAGGTGTGTGTTGTGCACATTATGTACGAGATGTCAGCGGTGACCAGAGCAGAATAGCTGCGTTACCAAAGTAGAACGTTTTTAAATTATCATCGTGAAAAAACAGAAGTGGGTCGGAAGCCACTGAGCGACGGAAACAGGACCCCGTGAAAATCCCAACGTATACAGTCACGTAAGATTATCTGTTGTGAAACGTATCTGCGGCTTTGGCTGGATTCTTACTATTTACAGCGAACGCCGGCATAAGTGTGAGAACAACCAGCCAATCCACGGTGAGCGGCCCTCCTGTTTCCCCCCCGACTGTAAGCACAAGGCCTCATTTTTCTCACCCCTCAGTCAACTTCCCCTAACTGTCCGATTCACCGCTTTTTTCCAGAGTACAGCTCTGCACTGAGCCTTCAAACTGCTTTAGCGCTGAATAATAATCGACCCTTTCTCACGTACAAATGCAAACACACTAAACTCACACACCCAAGACACAGAAGGCCTTTATTTTTCTAGTGGGCGGCTCTGTGTGCGTGTGTGTGTGTGTGTTGTGTTGTTTACAGCTGCCCTCCGCTCTGCGGGGGTCACTCACACGCTCTGTCCCGGATTAGAACCGTCACCTGAAACGGCAGCCTTGAACTCTTACGCAGGTGAAATGCTTCACTTTTCCATCTCCTTCACAAGCCACGAGTTCGCGGTAAAAACGCCGCCTGCAGATGTGTGCCATGTGTGTAACGTGTGACGGCGGCGGTGCGGGTAACTGCCGAGGGGGCCGTATCAGCCCCGGGTCCTCGCTGCTCCGCACCCCCCAAACACACTTTGCCTTTTCTCTTATTTCATAATATGTAACTTATAACTGCTCTCTGTTCTGCCTTTGAAACAAATCCATAAAGTAAGTGAGGAAATTGGGGACATTCGGGGAGGGGGGTGTAGATGAGGGGCCACGACAGTCGGCGGTGGGACGGACTGTGTCTGTCACTGTTGCTCGTGCAACCTGACGTGGTCTGTCATGTTCCTCTTGTCGCTTTTGAGCTGAAGTTTATGGATATTAATTTTGCAGGGGCACCGCTGTTGCGGATGGTTTTCATTTTTCTTATTTGTTTTTACTGCTCATTTTTAACTGATGTTATTTTATTACTCTGTACAGCTTAATAAAGTTTGAAAAAATCCGGGAAATACTGGCCACGTATGTCATGCATCCGCCCAAACCGTATTATTATTGTCGTCGTCGTTGGTGGTGGTGTTTCCCCCCCACCCGGGTCCTCCAGCCGGTCTCCCTTCTTGCCGCTGCCGCGCGCCGCGTCGTTGGCGCTGAACTCTGACTCGGCGGTGGGGGCACAGGAGGGGAGGGGGCGGCATCCCGAGGCCTGCGCAGCTGCAGGGCGGAGATTGACGGCTCTGCACACGCACGCACACGCACGCACACGCACACAGATACACACACGCACACGGCGCGCCTGTTTGTCGTGTCGCGTGTCGGCGCCCCGCGAGCGCGCGCGCGCCGTACCGGTGCGAATAACGGTCCCGGGAGCGGCGCGGATCGGTTCGGACCGCGATGCTGGAGGAGCATGTGAGTAACATCTGCAGAGGATGGACACACTGCCCCCCCTCCCCGCGCGTGTGTTCGCTGCAGCGGTGTGTGTTCGGTAAAAATGTCGTGTGTTGCAGTGCAGCGACGTGACAGTGTAGCCTTGTGTGTGTGTGTGAGAGAGAGAGAGACAGTGCGTGTGTGTGTGTGTGTGTGTGTGTGTGTGTGACAGTGACATCACCGTGCGGTACCGGCCGTTAGCTCCAGTAAAGGGTTAAACTGCACAACCTGCCCGTGTCCATAAAAACTGCTCAGTGTCACCTGCGATGCTGGATGGACCTGCAGGGACTGGACTCACCTGATGTGGTGAGATGCTTACCTGCAGCGGGCGGGCCGGTTCTCCCGTGTGGACACATGGCCGCCCTCAGCCTGGTCACGGAGGGCCAGCGGGTGGCGTGCTGGTTAGGGACATGCATCTGTAACCCCAAGTTTGTCTGTTCACCACGACTGACTTGTCCTGCACAGTAAGTGACTCTGGAGGAAAATGTCAGCTCAGCTGTTCATTAATAATTTGTTGAGTGCTAAACAAGACGCGTAAGTCACAGTCAGAGCTGAGTCCACGTGGCCTTTGATCCTGAGGCTCCACACACTCGCTTCTGTGCTTCTGCTCGCGCTCCTCGCCTTCTCTTCGGCACAGAGGAACCTGCCCGCTCAGGTATCTGCGCTAATACTGGAAATGAAACTGGCAGCCTGTACAGCCGTTCAAACGTATCCGCACTGATCTGCTGCACCGCGCGTCGCACGTTTCGTGTACAGCTTCTCCTCTCGTGTTTACTTATAGGAATGTCGCCCGCTAAAATAACGTCAATTTATAATTAACGCTATTTATCCAACTGCTTAACTAAATGGATCGTGCTGAAGGCGCCTAACTGACACTCTGCGCTGTGGCAGGGAGGAAACGTGGAAATTTCCTATGGAAATGCACTTTGAACCTGTGTGGTTTCGGTCACCATGACGCCCAGCAGAGGATCCTGGGACTGACGTGCGGCTCATTCCCACTGATGGCCTGGACTGGGTGAGGGACGGTTTCGCCAGCCTGCATGTACGTTTGTGTGTATGTGCTGTGAACGTGTCGCTTTGATCTAGAATAACCGGGGGGGNGTTTCGCCAGCCTGCATGTACGTTTGTGTGTATGTGCTGTGAACGTGTCGCTTTGATCTAGAATAACCGGGGGGGCACTGGTGCTGGAACCCCCCAAAGTTTCCTGGTGGCTCTTGGGAGTTTTTTTTTTTTTTTTTCCTCTCCTCAGTTGCCAGCTGGTTTAGTTAGACCCCATAGGACCTCGCAGCAGATTGTGTGTTGTCCCCCCCCCCCATTATTCGTCTCTTGGACGCCCTGTAGAGAAGAGCGCTGTGTAAAAATAAAGAGAACGGCTCCGCTTTGCCAGAGCGTGTGTTGTGCATGTGTCCGGGTGATGAAGGCGCTGTGCTGTCTAACGTTCTGTCTTCTCCTGTGCACAGGGGTCTGCCGGCCTGCTAGAGCAATGGGAAGCTGCTGGAGTTGCCTGTACAGAGACTCGGGCCCAGACAACCACCCCACCAAGTTCAAGGTTTGCTTCCCCTCCGGTGCACACAGCCTCACTGGTAGTTTGAGGCCCCCAGGGTGGACACTTTTCTTGATGAGGGATACGCACCTGGTTCGTATTTAGGAGCCCCCTGTGACAACACAGTCAGAACTGCAGCAGCAGCAAGACCCGCTGAGGTATCACCATGACACTCGGAGGCGTGTGGGTGGCGCTGTGACAAGGTGTGGACTGAAGGAGAGGCCGTTATGGGTTCCCCCGGAAGGGCTGTGCTCTCTCCCGTCTTCACGTCACTCTGGCCTCTTTATTCCCTCATGCGTTTATTTAGCCCTGTAACATAAATTGTCCTTGAATTACAAGTGAAACATATAGAAACATATATTTCTCCCAAAATAGCTGGTGTCCATCTCAGTGTCCCCCGACACATCGTCCAGCAGCCACACAGGGGTCCTACAGCACATCTGCTTGGCCTGGACCCCTCCACCTTACACTCGGTTCCTTGACGGTGGCGTTGTGGTTCTGTTGAACGTGGCAGGTGACCAACGTGGATGATGAAGGCAACGAGCTGGGTTCCGGCACCATGGAGCTCACGCAGACGGAGCTGGTGCTGCACACGCGCAAGCGGGACGCCGTCCGGTGGCCCTACCTCTGCCTGCGTCGCTATGGCTACGACTCCAACCTCTTCTCCTTCGAGAGCGGCCGCCGCTGCCAGACCGGACAGGGTGAGCCCCGAACGCGTTCCTCTCCGGAGGTCCGCTTCAGTTCCCGGACAGGACTCCGCACGCACACGCCGGCCCGGGCGCCGTGAGACAGCGGCTCCCCGCTGCGCCACTGTGCCGTCATCCGGTCCACATTACGTCTGTAGTTCGCGAGACCCTCTTGCAGTGGGACGTTATACAGGGAGAAGCTGCTGCGGCAGCTGTGACACGGCGCACTCACGATTCAGCGCTGTGGCCTTTGGGGGGAACCACGCCGCCTGTCGGGAGAACGGGAAGAAAACGGGGCTCTCGGGCCGCAGTCTTTCGGCCAGTCCTCCCATGAGGCCGTTTGCACCCCAGTCGCTGTGGACGCCTGCCGCAGCACTCGAGAACCGTGTAGAGATGAGTAAACCCGGTAGAAACCGCACTGCGCTTCGCTGCCAGCGTGTCTTCAGCACACCCGTGAAGCACTCTCACAGTCAGACCCACAGACTCCGGGAACAGGTTAAAACATCGCTTTTCTTCCAAACTCTGTGAGATGTATTTGAACAGAAGGTGGGTGAGAGGTCTGTATAAAGTTATCAGTTACAGTATTTTGCTGTATCATAAAAGAGGCTTTAAAAGATGAACTTCTCTGCTCCATCATTACGGCGGCGTTTCTGCCAACAGAAAAGCCATCGGTTGTTTCTCCTGCTCGTGTTCTGCTGTCTGCCAAGGGGGCTTCCCGTCACGAAACGAACAGGTGGATGGAACCGTGACATAAGCGAGATCCCCCCCCCCCCCCCC
>UFQX01001263.1:61316-93789 GCA_900497675.1 Arapaima gigas | reverse complement strand
TTCCCGTCCCGAAACAAAGAGGGGGATGGAACCGTGACAAAAGCGAAACCCCCCCCCCCCCCCAGAATCCCGAGGTTAACTTGTTTCTCCAGAAGAAACACGGGCATTCTGACCCCCTGCCTGCTGGGGGGATTCCATAACCCCCGTCATGCGAGGGCTCGGTTTACCTCAACCTGTCGCTGAGGGTTTGGTCTTGTCCACACAGGGATCTTCGCCTTCAAGTGCCCACGGGCCGAGGAGATCTTCAGTCTGCTCCAGGAGCTCATGCAGTGCAACAGCATCAATGTGGTCGAAGAACCGGTGATGATGGGTCGATCTGGACACGGCCCTGAGCTGGACATCCCTCGCACCCCACAGACCCCCAACAGTACGTATCTGACACCTGGGTGTTGCTGCTTTACTCCGGTCACCCGAACACCACTCTTAACCCTCAGCCTCCCTTGAGGCATCGCTCATTTACCTCATCGAGTTCCCTTCTTAGCCAAAGCCACCAGAGTGGTCAAGGGCACCATAAACGTGCCCTCGACTGGACTTGTCGTTCGAGCTCCTCGGGTGTTGCCACCTGAGCAGCGGCGATGGAGCTGCGATCAACTCGAACCGCTTTGGTAAAAAATGTGTACGTTTGTCAGCTGCGCCGCAATCGGGAGCAAAAGCATCAGCAAGGCCGGTTTCTTCGACCTTCCGGTCAGCTGCATCGGGGCCACAAAACCCGAAGTTAATGTGTGCGGCTGCTGCTGAATTAAGGAGCCTCTTCATGTCCACTTTGTATCTGTAGTAGGTTTGGAATCCTAGGGAAGATCTTCGTCTGCTCCTTAACTGCTCTCTGGATCGCCTGTTTCCAGCTCCAGCGTACACAGTGCAGGGGTTCCCCAACGGTTACCCAGGGTACCCCATTAGCGCAGACTCCTCCCACACCTCGTCTCGCCATCCCTCTCTGGCCGACGAACAAGGCCACAGCCTCATGGGCATCGACGACCAGGTAAAGGTCCCCGTTGCTCCCCGCAGCCCAGATGGCCCGTTTCCTGAAACGTGCTTTGACGGCCAGGCCCGAGCCGCACACCTTCTCAGCCGGGCTTCCTCTCTTTGCGTTTCCTCCCTTCCAGACTCACACGTACGTGAACACAGCGGGTGCGGAGGCCGAGGTCAGAGGTCGGCACTGCATTCACTCGCTGCCTGAGGTGCGGCCCTCCACGTTCCCTGATGCCGCTCGCAGTTTGCCTCCCATGGGTAACCAGGGGGGTGGCCATCCCAGCATGCACTGTTGCCCCCATGAGGAGCATGGAGACCCTCAGGTCTTCCTGCAGACCGCCTCCCAGGAGGTGAAGTACATGCTGGGGCCCACGCCAGCCCAGCGGCGCCTGCTGGACCGCGACAGGCACGCCCACCACCCCCACGGCCTCCGAGGTCACGAGGAGGGAGGCGTGGCCTCGGAGATGGAAGGGGGCGGCCCTCAGTCCTTGCCCCCCTTTCACATGCACAACCCGCACTCCTACCACCACCACCACCACCACCACCACCACCACCTGGCGCACAGGCACCCGGGCCCCGAGCACCAGGAGGGCTGCCAGGCGACGCAGCTCACCTATGAGAACATCAATGGCCTGCGCGGGTCCGCACGCCGCGGGGGGCGCCGCCTCAACCTCTGTCCTGGCAGCGTTTCGCACTCGGGCGGCTCCAGCAGCAGCAGCAGCGGGGGGGAGGGCCACCCCCTGACCCTGTCCCACGGCCACGCTCGCGGCCCCGCCTCCTTGCCCTCCCAGGGCTACGGCTGCGAGCGGGCCGCGGGCGCAGCTCACCGTAAGACGGCACGCCTCAACTATGAGAACCTGCCCTCGCTGCCGCCCGTGTGGGAGTATCGGGCCCTGCAGCGCGACGAGGACGACGACGAGGGCGGGCAGGACGAAGAGGACGACTACGAGGAAGAGGACTTTGACGACTACGAGCTTTCCGAGGGTCCCGGCACTCCCAACGGCTACCACCAGGACGGGGGCACCCACCAGAGCCACGGCACGCGCGACTACGTCAACACAGAGTGCATGGCCCTGGGGCCCCCCCGGCGGGTGCACTGCTCCGCGGGGGCAGACTACGGCTACGAGTTCCGGCAAGGCGGGGGCGGGGCTAGGGGCGGCTGCGAGCACAGCCACGCCCCCCCCTCCAGGCAGCTCAACTACATCCAGGTGGAGCTGGACGGGGAGCCCGGCCGGGAGCCTGTGGTGGGGGGTGGCGCTCCGCAGCCGGCGCAGCACCAGCTACCTCCCGCAGGGGCTCGTCGCAGCGAGTTCTACGCCGTCATCGACCTGAAGAAGACGGCCGCCATGTCCAACCTGCAGAGGGCGCTGCCTCGCGACGACGGCACAGCCCGGAAAACCCGCCACAACAGCACTGACCTCCCCCTGTGAGCTGGGCATCGGCCCCCTCCCCTTCATCTCATATACGTACGGCCAAGAGGGCGGGGTGGGAGAGCAGAGCGGCGGCGCGAGTTGTCGCGGTTCCGCGAGGCCCGGCTTCTCGTCGCCACCTGGGCCGCTGGTCCTGGGGCGGAGGGTGGACAGCGGCCCTGTCCCACACTCGGCAGCATCGCGGCAACCTTTGTGTCAAGCTCTTAGCGCCTCGTCTGTCATCGCGCTGTTCCTCTCGGTTCCTTCCGCTGGCCTTTCTACTGCAGTTGAGTTAAGGATGCGGAGATTGTTTGGTGTGCCGTGTAGAGAGCCCTCCGGTGCCCTCGTGGCTGTGGCGGACAGGCGTGTGTGTGGAGCTGAGCTGCTCTCAGGCAGGGACCAGCGCAATAACCGGGTCGTGCGGTCACGACGCCAAACTGTTTTGTAGATTGTAAGATGCCAGACACGGCGCCCCCTGTCTGCAGTGACCAGCTGAAGTGAGTGTTTGCCAAAGGTCCTCGAGGCCAAACTTGTGAGTCACTTTAGTATCAGCGCATACAGGGTTCGCACTGAACTCAGGAAGGTTCACCTCAGTCATGCAGGGTCCCTTGAAATAGGTGTTTCACATCCCCCAATTATGTAACTATATGCTCAATTTGCCATAATAACTTTACAATAAAGTGCCAAAAACGTGCAGAAATAAAGAATACATTGTCATTAACTTCATTCCAGGGTACTGGGCTTTACAAGGAAACCAGAGGTAGGGGGACACAGTGGTTTCCATGGCAATGGTTGCCAGAGGACACCAGTGTTGTCATGGGCACCGTCTCCAGGTGATGCAGAGGTTTCCATAGGAATGGTCTCCAGGCAACACTCTGGGTTTTCCCTTCGCAGATTGGCTCAGATGTTAAGTTAATGACGTTGCGGGACCCCAGATCTCGGGTTCGGCCGCCTCAGACATGCGGTCAGGTGAGGAAGGCGCCGCAAGAGACAAAGGGCGATATAGAGAGCTTGAAGGACAGTGATGCGGCCTGACCCCTCCGCTCGCCCTGCCTGCTGTTACATCGGGCTGCTCGCGCTGCTGTGTGTCGGTCCCCGGCCATTGTAACCGAGCTCGTCCTCCAGGTGGCAGCACCGTCCTGCCGCTTTCCTGCCTACAGGAGACAGGCTGCGAATGCGTGTTTCCGCCAGAAATTGCAGGGAGAGACGCGTGTCCGTCGTCTGCAGACTCGCGGAAACCGTCGGAAGTGCGAGTGTTTGTTCGCGCTACATTACGAAGTCCGGATCTCGAGGGCGAAGCATCGAACCCAGAACAACCTCACTGCTAACGACAGAACTGTGAAAAAGATACTCGTTTCCTCATTAGTGCTCCTTTTCGTCGGGCGTGAAGCAGCGCTCTGTTCAGCCTCTGCAGGAGGCGCTCGGAACGGGGAGACCGGACCTCACCGTCGGACAGCGATCGCAGGGTCACTTGTGTTTTCGCCGGCTCATCTGGCTCCTGGGGACACATTTTGTTTCCGTACCGTTAGTCATGTGTCGCCCAGTTAGCGAAGAGCGGCGCTCTTGTCCGTCGGCCTCTGCTTCCGGCCCAGACAGGAAGCGCGTGTGACCCCGCGGGTGACCCCGCGTGACCCTGCATGGCGACTGTGAAAGCAACTCTCTGGATGATGATTAATGTTTCCTATCTTGTCCCAGATTTTATGTGTGACTTGCAGTCGAGAGCACAGGACTTAGCTAAATATAAAAATTTAACAACATAAGCAATTGCTTATGCAAATGGAGCAGCTTGCGGAGGGTCACCTGGTTCCGTTACACTTGGGCAGTGGGTGGTCATGACAGCGTGTCTGTAACCCGCAGAGTTTCCCTTACAATGACTACTGTGAAAAAGGTAAAAAATGTAGCTTGTAAATATGCACTATTTATCTTATGGACAAATTGTTTTATTGTTTTGATGTTAAATTGCTGTATTTTACAAAATGTGTCGCCCGATGCTGTAGACAGACATTTTTTCAGAACCCCAGGAAAATAAGAAATTAAATTACCATGTTATGCATTTAAGTGCAGAGGATAAAACTGAAGGGACGAAAAGATTCACAGCGGCTCCTCGGGGTTCGAACCCGACTCTGTTACGTCGTGATCGGCAACAGACCGTCCAGACACGATACATCCGACCATCCGGACGGCCCTCGATTCCTCCAGCGTTTTCTTAACTGACGTGGCAATTAAAGATGGTGTGAAGTGGGTGGGAATAAAAACGTCGTCGATGGTTCAGGCCGGACGTGGGTGACGTTCCTCAGCAGGCGTGAGCTTCACACGCTCCTCTTCTGTCTCCCTCTCTACCGCCACCTGTCGGCTGCCTGCTGAAATGCACGCGAAAGGACTTTGGCAAAAAGTTTTTCTGTCTTCAAAAGTTGCCGAAGGAGCCGCTGGTCCCCCGAGAAGCCGGCGTCTTTGGCAGGGACCTGCATTCAGTACCTGTGGACCAGGACGGTGCTGCCTGCAGGGGGGTTTTTATTAGCAGTTCCGGTGTTTCTCGCTCGTGTAGCACATCGCTTTGCACACCGGCTGCACCGCTTTTCTGTCTTTCGCACACAGTTCACCCGCAAGCCGCCGTGTGCCAGTCCTTGAGAGATCGGCTGTCTGCCACGAATATTCACCAGGAAACTGCACGTTGTACCCGAGAGTTACCACGGTAATGATGTCACGCCGCAACGGGCAAAGTCAGGCGCCGTCGCTTGTTGTAATCCGACTGGACCGACAGCCAACTCTGGCTGTCCTGGTCCACTGGACGTTTAGATTTGCACTCGCAAAAAAACCAGGGCTGGAGCTTCCGGCGTCGGTCTGGGGTTCGGGCTCTGGGTTTCCGCATTTCTGCCTCATGCCAGCACTTTATCGTGCCATAAGTGACAGGTGCCAAATGTCGTCGCCCAGACAGTAGCAGCGCTGCTCTCGGGGGGGGTCGGGACCACTGGCGAATCCGAATTGCGCAACAGTTACCTCACCCACCTTGTGTTTACAGAAATATCGTAGACCTCATAAGCGGTGGCAGCGATTATTTTGCGTTGTTGTCATCGTCGTTCCTGCTCATCCTTGTTTACGCAACACACTGTTGCTGCCGGAGGGTTGCGGGTTCCCTCCCGCTTCGCTCTGCGCTGGCTGAGCCCCTGGTGTTGCACCCCCTGTCTCCCCGATCATTCCTGCGGCCCAGTGCTCTCTCCCGCGCCCCCGCCTCGTCGCCCTGCGGACTCTTTCCCGCTTAGCGGCCCAGTCAGTAACATAACCAGCTGTAACCACGAATGGGACGGGCCACGCCGTCGGCTCCTCGGCCCCCGCTGTAGTCGGCCTGCAGGGGGCGACCAAGTTCTGTCTAAAAAAGCACTTTGCACACCAGTATTGATGGACTCGCATTTCGCTGCCGGCAAAACATCTGGCGTTTTGTCCTCCTGTCCTTCCGTCCCGTTCATCGGTTTAGTTGAGCTGCACAGAATCGCTTTTCGGCGACGGATACTGTAATACTCATGTCACATAGTGAAGAACAAGGCTGGCGCAGCACACACTTCCGGCGCCAGACGCACTTTGGACGATCGAATCGGCCGGGGAGCGAATCCAAAGTTAAGGTCTGCTGTACCTGTACCACTGGACACCCTGGACGTCCCAGAGTCCCGGGGCGCTGTGGCACCGCGGACGTCAAACACGAAGAGCGGCTCCGACACGGGACGTGTCCTGCGGCGGAGATGCGACCATGTGTTTCTGTCAGTGTTGAAAAAACTGCTTCATCGGGTGGACAGCGTCCACCAGCGCCCCCTACAGCATGCACTCGGCTCTACCCCATATATATAATATATATTGATATGCATATATATTATATATATGAAGAATAATGTCCTTTTTTGTACAGAAAGCATGTTACTGTAAGTACTCAAAGTGTTTGAGTGAGCTGTAAATACTTGCCTCTGGTTCTGGTCTCGGTCTGTTACGTCAGTGTGTCTGTTTCTGGTCAACGTGATGTAAGAAAAGAGAGAAAAAACAACATATATTTTACTTTGTGTGTCCGACGTTCGGTGTCCACGAAGAGGGTGTACAGTTCAGGAAGGTGGACATTAATGCCGAAAAAAAAAAATGAATGTGTTTTGAATGTAGAGGCAGAAAGGGGCGAGGCTTCAGCGCAGAGGCGGCCCTACCGGGCCATGGTGTTTTCATTTATTTTATGTGTGTTTTCTCAGCTGAAGTGGCTGTTGAGTGTGGAGTGAAGCGGTGTGTGCTGGGTCGCGACCCCACGTAGGGCACACCGTGGCCCCCCGCGAAGTCTCTGCCACGCACTCGTTCCGGTTCCCTCCCTATCGAACGGCTCCAGCGTCGCCAAATGGGAAAAACAAACTGTTTTACTTTTCTGACACGAGAAAAAATGTGATTAAGCCTTTTTAAGTTATTTACTTGATTATTCAAGTAAAACGTGGTGTAGGTTTGTGTTCAGTTCTCTGTGTTTTTTCTGTGTGTGTTCAGGTGGAATCCCTTGCAATGCATGTGTGCTGACACTGCGCACACGCAGGCACCTTGGGGGACAGTGTTGTGAGGGTTCGGGTTTCGTGTAGGTTCTTCCGGAAAGGTGGCCGGAAGCAACACGATGAGATACAAACAGAACAGCATCTGCTCTGCTTTTTGTTTACTGCACATGTTCAGTATCAGCTGGGAATCTGCCTTTGTGGGTTTAGAAGTTGATCTTACATGGTTTCCCTCCATGTCCAGTTGTGAAAATGTGAATATATGTGGTTGAGGACTTGTGGCAACTGGGCTTCCCAGCCTGGTGGGTGGAGGCAGAAAAACAGAAAATAACGCGAGCGTTATAAACGTGTCCACGCTGGACGTTATCGGCACTTTGCCGCATTTTCGCTCTTCTCACACTGAACACACGGGACTCCCCATCTGAAGCCTCCTTCAACATTTCATCACACTGCTCACGATTTCAGTCCAGGTCTTACGTGGCGGCGGGAAAACGGCCGTGTTGACCGGGTCCTCCAGCCCGTCGCTCTGCAGCAGCTCCACGCTCTCCCCACTCGGCCGCTGTTGCGGAGACGCCTCTGGAAACGCGTTTGTTCACATCAGATTTGCGAGTCGCTGCTGCTTGAAGGCAGCAGGGTGTCGGGTCACGGCACCTTCGCCACATCACGGCACCTTTGCTCTGTGTACTACCTCATTAGCTGGAATCACCGTCTGCTGAACTCCCCCATTGGCCCATTGGCCGGGATCATTCCGGTAACTTCTCTGTTGCGCAGGCCACCTCGTGTCCCTCCACTCACACAGGCGGCTTGTGCCATTAGGACAGGGTGGTGCCGCCTGGCCACTGTCCGCACCGTCACAGCAGATATTTTTCCGCAGTCTGAGGGGGGCCAACGCTCACAGTACTGATGTAAAGGGCTAAATTCGACCACAGCGTGAACGTGTCGGCATGACCATTTCGGCTCTGAAGATGCCGTACAGTTAGGTGGGACGGTCACAGCTGAGCCCCCCCTCCGCGAGGTGCAGCACAGGCGTCCAGGGAACACTGAGCAGACCTTCCGGTGATGCAGGAGGACGGAGGTGGTCGGTGCAGCACCACAGGCACCGTGCTGAAGACACATCAGCATCAGCGTTACTGCGGTTACTGCTTCCCCCTCAGCATCAGCAGCTCCTGTGTGCCGTCTGCCCCCGTGGGCACCACACCATTTAAACACAGCAGTCTGCGGTGTGCGGCATTGGAAGGGTTTCCACCTCGGTTTGGCCTCCTGTTCAGGAAACGCTGCAGGTTAAGAAAACTCAAAACTGGGTTGTGTGAAGGTTTATAAACACACACTTTAGTTTCCTCCTTCTCTCGATGTTTGTTTTGTGGAAATGGAATAGCTGTGTGTACATGTGCAGGTAAGGCCGTGTGTGTGTGTGTGTGTGTGTGTGTGTGTGTGTGTGTACACACACGCGTGTGTGTGTACGAGCCATCCAACTGTAACTGTTCTAGGTTGGGACTAGCGCCATCCTTTAGCTGTTTCTACTGTGTATGAAGCTGTACTAAATCGAGCCGGATCAGTGGAACGTGGCTCCATCGCTGTACCATAATACAGTTAATGTGCACTGAAATCCATGTACTGAATAAAGACCTAAAGAGGAAACATCTCCTGGCGTCTGGTTTGGAGCTGCCGCCTGAAGACATGCGTAACCAGAGAAACCTGCCTTATTGGCGCCAGCAGGTGGCGTGGTGGTTAGAGCTGCTGCCCTGGAGGTAAAGGACGTGCTGGAGGAACGTGGATCAGGGTCCATTCAGGTCTCCTATAACGGCAGTTTTCAGAATGTTATTTCCAGAAAACACTCTTATTATTCAACATTTTTGCTGGTCGTTTTATTTCCTCACCCCCTGTTCACCGTGTGTTTCAGGTGGACACTGTAGGCTGTATGTAGTACCTTCTGTCAGCGGAGGTAAATATAACAACATGTAGGTTCACCTCTGTTATCACTGATCCGTTCAGCTGACACTGACACTGACTTACAGTGTTTTACCCATTTGAGCACCAGCAGTTTACTGTGCAGTTTACCTGAGACTAGTGCTGATTGTTCAGTGGCTTCTCTGCAGCACAGCCCTCCGTTTCCGGGGCTCTTGTTAAAGCTAATGGACTGTGAAAGGTCCCAGACCCGGAGCCATCAGGAAAGTTCCAGAAGGCCCCTGGAGAAGTTCCCTCTGCATGGAGGGACGCCGGGGGGCCGAAAAGGGCCGACGCACTTCCTGCACGGCTTCCCACGTTGCGCAACTGTTCAGTGAAGGTGGCTGCGGGGGAGCATCCAGCGCGCCGCGTGGGGAGGACATGGAGGTGCGCTGTGGCTGGTGCTGGTGGCAGTGGGGAGCTCTGCTGGCGGCGGCCACTGCAGGTAAGACCACGGTGACTCTGTGCCGACTCACTGCCAGATATGCCCGACAGCACCCTACGGTTTCATTGCCGTGGTAACGTTGCTCTGCAAATTCATACTTGAATCCTTCTGAAACTGTAGCTTTGAGGCACTATAGTCGATCAGCATGAAGAGTCACAGTATCTGGGCTGTAGGTTCACACAGGGGGGTCGAGTGGGGTCTAACCCAGCTGTCTGTGTGGAGTCTGCATGTTCTCGTGTGTGTGTGCCCACACTCTACCATGTTTTACATGCTGCGGGACTGAAGGTCATTGATGGATGTTTCTACTGTAACATGAATGCAACACAGTTACTACAACATGACCCCCTGAGATCGTGTCATAGATGAAAGGTGACCTTGAAGAAAGGTGACGAAATTGTGGTGTCGGTGAGGGAGGGAACCTGAGCTGGGAGGCTGACGTACAGTGAGAAGGCAGTGGGACTGGACCTAGCACTGTACTGGACCAGCATTTGCAGTTATTCATTTACACACTTTTACTGGATTTGTGCCATGTGTGCAGCTGTTTACAGAACCGACAGAAAATCCCAAAATGGTGGTCAGGTGCGAGAGGCAGGCGATGCGATGAGAAGGTGATCAGGTCGAAAGTGGCTCTGAAAGTGATAGGTTTGAGGGAGGGACTCAGCAGTTCTGAGGGACACGAGCTCATTCCAGCACACTGAAGCCACCGATGGGCAGCAGGAGGTGACACACAGGAAACGGCGAGTCGCTTCTGTGCTGCTTTTGCTGGCTGCAGTTTCTTGCTTTGTTTCGATGGTCACGTGAGACAGATCTGTTTATTTCATCCACACGTTGCCTGGTGCCGCACTTCCTCTTTCTGCAGCTGCTGACGGCTGCAGGAAGCCGTGCGGCGACGTCAGCACGACCCCCACGTGCCGCTGACTCGCGGCAGTTGCTCAATGCTGTAGTTGCATGTCCTGCTTCGGACAAACGCTACCCTCTATACCTGTGTGTGTGTGTATGTGTGTGTGTGTGTGTGAGAGACAGCAGGGCTGGTGGACGCGGCCGACCAGGAAGTGCGTGTTCCCTGGGGGGGCAGCGTCACGCTGCTCTGCAGCTACAACGTGAGCCAACACTGGCTGCCCGTGAAGACGTGGTATCGGCAGGACCACGGGGGGCTGGTGCCGCTGGGCAGGACAGATGGCTGGGTGGCCTCAGGTCACAGGGGCCGCCTCTCGGTCAGCGACCTGCGGCACAGCAGTCAGGTGCGGGTGGTGATGGCAGACGTGACAGACGGAGACACCGGGACGTACAGCTGCGCTGTTGGCAGGCGCATCGGAGTAGATGTCATTCACCGCATCGCCCTGCAGGTCTCCCACGGTAACTAGTGCAACCGCTGTCATTATCTGCTGCCACATGGACACGGTGACAATGACGTCATTATGGGCTGTGTGTTCCACAGGTCCGGTGCCAGACCAGGACGTGGATGGTGCAAACAAGACATCTGAGAGGTACCTCACACTGTACCTCTGCTGTACCCTCACAGTTTACCCAGGTGAAACATGGTAAATACCTGACTGGCCAATGTGTCTTTGTCTAACTGCCACTGACAGATGGGCTGTGATGCCTGAGCATGTGGGAAGGGACCCCACAACCCCACAGGGTGCTTTGGGCATGTGGGGACTCCTCAGGTGGCTTCTGCTTGGGCTGATGGCTTCTGGGATTGTCCTGTCCAGCCTGATCACAGCCATCAGACAAGGTGCCGGCCGGGAGCAAATGGACGTCCTGTTTGTTATGTTGTGATCACCTGCTGTTTATCTAACACGTGTGTGTGTGTGTGTGTGTGTGTGTGTGTGTGTGTGTGTGTGGGTGCAGCCAGGTGCAGTGGAGACGGATCTCCAGTGGATCAGGACGATGCTGCAGAAGAGGCATTTTAAACTTCGCTTTGGAGAACATCCAGTACACACCTTCAGACACACTGTGTACAGTGACTTCAGAGGAAACCATGTCCAGATGTGTGTGTCACGACCCCCTGCCTGGATTAATGATGTTGTTACCAGTAAATCATGTGTCATATGATCCATTGTGGCCTCTGGTCTAATGTATCTGTCCAGAGATGTCCTCAGAGGAGCATCATGCTGAATGTGATGTGGTGACTCATGTCCATCTGAGTGCTGAGTACATCTGTAATAAATGATGGGTCACAAACACATGGAAGGACACCCCATCTTCACCCCACCGTCCTCAGGACACTCCACTTTCACCCCACCGTCCTCAGGACATCCCACTTTCACCCCACCGTCCTCAGGACATCCCACTTTCTCCTCATTGACCTCAGGACATCCCACTTTCTCCCCATCGACCTCAGGACACCCTACTTTCACCCCACCATCTTCAGGACATCCCACTTTCACCCCATCAGCCTCAGGACATCCCCCTTTCTCCCCATCGGCCTCTGACATCCCACTTTCACCCCACCGTCCTCAGGACATCCCACTTTCTCCCCATCGACCTCAGGACACCCTACTTTCACCCCACCATCTTCAGGACATCCCACTTTCACCCCACCGTCCTCAGGACATCTCACTTTCACCCCACCATCCTCAGGACATCCCACTTTCACCCCACCGTCCTCAGGACATCTCACTTTCTCTTCATTGACCTCAGGACACCCTACTTTCCCCCCATCGGCCTCAGGACATCCCACTTTCTCCCCATCGGCCTCAGGACATCCCACTTCCCCCATCGGCCTCAGGACATCCCACTTTCTCCTCATCGACCTCAGGACACCCTACTTTCACCCCACCATCTTCAGGACATCCCACTTTCACCCCATCAGCCTCAGGACATCCCACTTTCTCCCCATCGGCCTCTGACATCCCACTTTCACCCCACCGTCCTCAGGACATCCCACTTTCTCCCCATCGACCTCAGGACACCCTACTTTCACCCCACCATCTTCAGGACATCCCACTTTCACCCCACCGTCCTCAGGACATCCCACTTTCTCTTCATTGACCTCAGGACACCCCACTTTCTCCTCATCAGCCTCAGGACACCCCACTTTCCCCCCATCGGCCTCAGGACACCCCACTTTCTCCTCATCGGCCTCAGGACACCCCACTTTCCCCCCATCGGCCTCAGGACATCCCACTTTCCCCCCATCGGCCGCAGGACACCCCACTTTCCCCCCATCGGCCTCAGGACACCCCACTTTCCCCCCATCGGCCTCAGGACATCCCACTTTCTCCTCATCGACCTCAGGACACCCCACTTTCCCCCCATCGGCCTCAGGACACCCCACTTTCCCCCCATCGGCCTCAGGACACCCCACTTTCTCCCCATCGGCCTCAGGACGCCCCACTTTCACCCCACTGTGCTCAGGACGCCCCACTTTCTCCCCACTGTCCTCAGGACGCCCCACTTTCGGTACTGAGTGTGTCGGTACTGTCCCTCTTTTCACACAACACAAAGCCCCAGCTGCTGAAGATGAATATTCTGCTGAGACAAAATTCTGACAGCGAACCAAACTGTACACTTTTTGCATATATTTTGTGAGAACAGTCATGACATATTTACACACACATATATATAATTATTAACGCTGTTAGTCTTTAGTTTGATTTCCCGTCGAGCAGCTGCTATGAAGATCAGTGAGACTTGGTGTCATCATTGCACAGTTTTTCAACACCTCATCGCCCCACTAACTTGTCCTAGTTAGTAGTTACTAGTTTCCAGTGAGCTCTGCGTTTCTAGTTAGTGCTTCTTATGGTGGTTAGACATCATCAAATGGAGTGTCACACAGTGCTGCTTCTCCCCACACAGCAGGTCTTCTGGCTTCTATCATCTGGCTTCAGCTTCACCGAGTCCATCAAGCAGCTCCGCAGCTTCTCTTTGTGCTGCAGGGAAATAACACAGTAAGACAACTTTTACACTGATTCAATTCACACTCTGTCCTCTAAAGCCACATACAGCTCAATCGTCAAAACGGTGTCAACAGCAGAGGACAAGCTTTAGTCACAGACACAGGATGGTCTAGAACACAGCTTGTGTGCCTGATACCACCATGTGGCTGGTTCACAACCCTCAACTGGCTGCCTGTGGTGTTTAACTCATTTATGCAGCTGTCACTGTCAAGAGATGAGGAGAGAGAGATGGGTTTGGGAGGGATGCAGCAGCCCTGAGGGACACGGGGAGAGCCGCCGCCATTCTGGACTCAACAGGAGCAGGACAAGCAGGTGACGTCTGATTAAACTGGACAGATGGACGTCCTTTAAATGCACAGTAACAGACAAGCAGCGTCTCCCACGGTTTAAGTCTGCAACGGCCACAGGTCAGCAGCTCAGCAGGACCCTCCTCTACGCTCAGGCCTTATAGTGAATGGATGGAAGAGAGCGGCGGATGTTGAACTCTGTGTGTTGGTGTTGTTTGGGCACAAAGCTCATACCCAGCTGAGCGCTTGGCCAGCCACCATGGCGAATGCCTGCTCCACGCCAGCGCTGTCCTTGGCGCTCACCTCCAGGTAGGCCATGCTCCTGTCTTCACACCAGGCCTCCGCCTCCTCGCGGCTCACCTGGGGAGGTCCCACACAGGTGAGCCAACAGCAAGCACAACGGAAGCCTGAAACCTTCATAGTGTAAATGATGTTCGGTGACACCCACTGCACAGCTCGTGCTTAGCGAGGACTTTCAGGTCTGAATTTCATTGGATTTTTTGGCAGCTGAATATTTACACTTTTCACAAATCCACAGTTGCAGCCTACAAGACGGTCAATGGATGTGCACTCTGGTACCTACAGGACCTGCTCGCTACCTACAGCCGAGTCAGTCACAGGGGCCCAGCATCAAAACTGTGCAGGTTCTCACTTTCGGGCCAGTAAGGTGGAACAAGCTCCCCGTGTCCCTCGGGGCTGTTGAGTTCCTCCCAGTGTCCAATGTGAGTCTCAGAACACACCCTGTGATCTCCTGACAGCTCAAGAAATTATTCAGCTAAACGAACCAATGTAAATATGAAGTGGTGTAAAACTGCTCCCCTGGGTCTTTACATGCTACTCAGAACATGTGACGAGGGGACATGTGCAGCTGTACCTGTCTGTCCTTGACGTCTGCCTTGTTTCCCAGCACAACAAAGGGCAAACCTGCATCTGAGGCATGGCTCTGCTCCAGAACACTCTGCCTCCAGCTTTCGAGCTCCCAAAAAGAGTCCCTGTCTGCCAAGTCAAAGGTCAGAATGCAGCCGTCCAGCCCCTTGCAGAAAACGGAGATCATGTAGCGAAACCTCTCCTGAGCCCCGGGGTCCCACACCTGCTGGAGAGAGAGACTGGTGCTGAAGCCAACATCACGTGAGCCAACAGCCCGTGATCCACAAGTGTGTTTGTGCACGTGTGTGTGTGTTGGTGCTGGAGGAGGAGCACCTGCAGTCGCACCACCTGTCCGTCCACATTTACTCTCTTCTGCTGGACATTGGCCCCCAAGGTGGAGGAATAATCCTCATTGAAGATGTTGTGGATGTACCGGTGCAAAAGAGAAGTCTTTCCCACCCTGCGAGGCAAAGCAGAGCAGAAGATGATGCTTGTGGGCTGCAGAATAGGATGTGGGATTGACCCCAGGAGAAATGAAATGGTGAAGAAGAACAGGAGCAACCAGTCAAGTGTTGGCAGGAACAGCAGTCGTACCCAAGGGCTCCAACAATAATGATCTTCAGGTCTGTCTGCCTCATGGGAACCAGGAGTGGGCTGGACCACAGGGACCACAGCTGTGTCTCGCGGTGTTGTGCAGGACCTGGTCTCAAGGACTGAACCGGTGCTAAAGTGGGACGATTTAGACCAAAACAAAACTTAACGTAAACTTGATTTCCTCAGGGCTTGAACCTCTGACCTGCAAAAAGAGAAACCGAAGCTCTAACTGCTACACTACCAGCCGCCTCTTCCCCCAGGTTCCACAGAATTGTCCTCACCTCACCTTCTCACGCTCCAGGTCCAAACCCTCACTTCTCCTTGTCAGTCCTGGGCTCCCCTGCTCTCCTTGACCCCCATCAGAGGACCCTGGAGTTTTGATGAATATGGAAGTGTTCCGCCTTCTCTCACTGTCCACACCAATCTTCTCAACAACTTCTCTCTCACACCCTTCTTCTATCTGTGGTCTCATTGGGCAATACCTCCACCACACTTAGTCACGGCTACTTTTTCTGTTTTTTACGATCATGCTGAGACATGCTGTGTGTTACAAAAGATGCCAATAAAAACTCACGGCCGCCCTTCAGTTTGAACAGTCTGTAGTTTTACTGCAGCAACGAGGATTATTGTTGCGCATCGCCGTGATGCCACAGTGGCCGCCAGCGACTTCTGGGGGTGAATCCAGCTCTGTGTGCGTGTGGCATTTGCAGGTTCTGCCTCGTGCTGGTGGCTCAGAGCTGCCCGCAGGTCTCGTGCATTTGCTCATAAGACAGGAAGCAGACCAGCTGCCCCCACATGGATCGCAGACACACACACCCACTATCTGCTGATCATCTCCCCCACCCTGCATTTCCTCTTTTTGCTCACTGTGGTTTGTTCCTGCACCTCCGCCCTCCATGGATGCTGTTAAGATACACTAGTCTTTGCTTTCTTAAGTTACCTGGTGCAGTCACTATAAATCAGGTTACACACATGTTCAGGTGTCACACACTGAGTGAGAAAATATCACCCCCTACACACCCATCTGGGAGCAGCAGGGGTCCTGGACTGGACCTTCGGTTCTTGATGACAGATGGTGCAGCACCAGCGCAGGTCCTGTGTGCAAAACCGATCAGTTCCTACACATCTCCAGAGCCATGCAGAACATTCTTCAGACAACCGAAAGTGTATATGCTTTGTACCGGCTGCTTTATTAGGAACCTCACTCTAATACCGGATCGGACCTCACTTTGCTCTCAGAACAGCCTGAATTCTTAGTGTCATTCAACAAGGTGCTGGAAACACTCCTTAGAGATTCTGGTCCATGTTGACACGATGCATCGCGTATTTCTGCACGTTTGTCAGCTGCACATTCATGCTGCTGACATGCCATTCTACTGCCTCCCAAAGGTGGCACCAACAGCCCTGCATGGTCACTTACATCACATTTTTCCCCCCGTTCTGAAGTTTGATATGAAAATTCAGTGAATCTCATGACTTGTGTCTGTGATTTTATCACACATATTTTATCAACTGGATGTTTTGCAAGAGCACAAACTGAACTGGGAGCCTTCAGGTTCAAATGCACACAATTACCCACAAATCCCTCTGCTCCCACATCTTGTTTGTCAGTGTCTGGTGACGCTCATTTCTGCCTCAGCTGCGGGTTTCACACACACTTCCCGTCTGCATTGTCATTTTATAGTCTCACAAGCATCAAACTGAGATTTTATGGTGTCTGCAGTGCCTAAACACGATCACATGTCACCGCGGTCCTGAACGACCATTGGCGGCACCTGCAAAACAACATTCCGCTCCAATTACACATTGACTGACCTGGGCAACACACTGCAGCTTGCTCACTCACACACACACACACACACACACACACACACACACACACACACACACACACACTTGTCCTACAGATACATCAGGTAGTTGGTGTTTTGGACCAAGCAGGTTGAAGGAACGTCAAACAACTGCAGTTTGAACGAAATGTGACTGACAAGCACAGCAGAATGATGCCGTGCTTCTTTATTACAAAAAGAGCACCACACACTGACCAGAGAGTGTGTGTTAGTTGCGTTAAAGCCCAGAGTTGTCCAGTCCTCAGTGTGTCCTACTCTCAGCCTGGCAGCGAGGTCCGCAGGATCTTGATGTCATCCACAGGGCGGTCCTGCGCATTTGTCTCCACCATGCCAATGCGGTTGAGAACCCCGATGCCCTGGCAAACACGCCCAAAGATGCTGTGCTTCCCGTCCAGCCACTGTGTGGGCGCCAGTGTCAGGAAGAACTGGCTGCCGTTGGTGTCGGGGCCTGCATTCGCCATGGCCAGGATGCCTGCTCCTGTATCACCAGAGAACAACAGCCATCAACCGCACGTACACACACACACACACGCACACACGCACACACGCACACACACGCACACACGCACACACACGCACCCACACACACACGCACCCACACACACACGCACCCACACACACACGCACCCACACACACACACACACACACACACACCCACAGTGCTGCGTTACCGGTGAACTTGAGCTCAGGATGGAGTTCGTCTTCAAACTGCTTTCCATATATGGAGGCACCGCCGCGACCTGCAGCGTGGAGGAGATGTTACCGTATTTCCTTGACTGTAAAACATACATTTTTGTTTTTTAACTAATTGAATATGGGGATGAACAGTGTAATCACTTGTGTGTCACTTCGCTTATCATGTCAGTTATGGCCATTGCTGGTTACCCATATCCTGTCAGCTTGACTATTTTTTCTTTCATCGCAAAGATGTATCTCTATGTATCGAGAGGGTAGAGCTTTAGAGGCAAGTAAACCTGGGACATTTCTGCTACTGAAGATCACAGTGACAGTGAGATAGTGACAGTGAGGGTGACAGCATTAGACAGCAGCACCATGCTGTGCTGCTGAGCAAGACAGGGGGGTGACAATGGAGAGACACACGTGATTGGCTCACCCGTCCCCGTGGGGTCGCCGCCCTGCACCATGAAATCCTTGATGATGCGATGGAACTTGGTGTTGTTGTAGTAGCCGCGCCGTGCAAGTTCCGCAAAGTTCTTGCAAGTGTGAGGGGCGTGTTTCCAGTACAGCTCCAGCACGATGGTGCCCATCCTGAAACACCGCACACAACACACACATGTGCACACGCACGCACCTTTGATGCACGGCTAACACATCTCATGCTGGCCAGTGCTGCCCCTGGTGCTTCAGTGAGGATGATCTGCTCTGGTTCTGCAGTCATCCTCAGCACCTCCTTCTAGTCACTGCATTTCACCCACACTGAGGGCCCAGAACCTGTCAAAATCATGGTTACACTACACTTCAGCTGTTATTCACACACCCCTTTACTTATTTCACACTGCTTCTGACAAAAATGTCTGATAAAGTAGTGTATGCAAAAGTTTCCTGGTGAAGAGAGCACGGTAAAGTACTGTGCACAATGCAAGCGGCAGGTCAGTGATGAGCGAAGTTGTGGGTTGGTTCTGTCAAGGCCCTCACATCGTCTCCCAGCAGGAGCTGGTGCTGGAAGCCCGCTCCTCCGACCTCTAACCACTACGCCCCCTGCTGCTCACACTGTGATTACACATGGCGACGTGGGCTACTGACTCACAGGTGATTAAGGAGTAGCAACGAAAAGGGTGGACGGTAACTGCACAGTAAGAGACACGGCCATTATTACCATGAAACAGTGTCGGTTAGTTGGTTAGCCAGGTGGGTCTGTAAGAAACGAGTGCGGCGACGCTCTTACGTGGTCTCCAGGGAGACGGTGGGCGGCTGCCACGAGTCGGGCGGTACTCCAGACATGTGGGCTGAAACTTTAAACAAAAATATTGTACTGTAAGTGTTCGTACAGGAAGTACGGAGCAACAAGACCCACAGACACACGCCGGTAGGTATTCGAATTGAACCCCTGGCGCCGCGTCCGTCACGACAGAGGTCCGTAGGGCAATGCGGGATAAACTGAAATAGGTTCCCGAATATCCGCTCCAGCCAAAATTCATACGATCAAGCATATAGCAGGAATTAAAAACACATAAAGCAGTCTGGTGTAGTTAATGGAGTGACAGTGTTTTGTAAATGGTAACTAATTTCCCGCTAGAACTAATTAGTGTACGGGACTTGTGTTCCGGCGGACCAGTCATGGGGACGAACCACTTCCTGTTAGGAACTGACCAATCAGAGAACCCGTCTCAACTTTTGAATTCTCCAGCATCGCGCAGGTAAACAGCGCTTTTACCCATCGGTTTTATTCAATGTTTTAATACGTGGTGCGTGGCGAAAAGCGCAGTTTCAGTGGAAAGGGGAGCTGCTCAGTTTGTTTGGACTTTTTGCCAATGTTGCGGTAACGTGCGTTGTGTGTGATTTAAATGAGCAGTGACGCCGCTGTATGTTGTGTATCATCCGAGTGAAAGTGCGGTTTGTTTGTTTGCTCTCAGCACAGTGTCGACAGAAACACGAAGCCGCCATGGACCTCCTAGCGCGCGGTGCGTGTTTGTACCACCACATTTTACCCTGTTTACTGCTGTAAGTTTAAAGCAGCAGGGCGGAGGGCGAAGTGTGTGACGTGTTGCTGTGTTTCAGAGCGAAGCCTCATAAGCGACGAGAAGCTGCATTCGGACTGGGAGCGGCCCTGGTGGGACAGGTGAGCTTCCAGCACGGGCTCCGTACCAGGCCACCAGGCGACCCTGCCATGGCGGGGGAGGGGGTTGCTTTAAGTTCAAACTAAACTGCACTTTGACTCATCACTGCTGCTTTGGTGAACAAAGTGGAAATAGATAGAATGTACTTTGTATTTTGTCATTAGTTCTCCCGTTTGCTGTTTGTATAAGAACACAGTTCATTTACGCAGGACTGCTGTCACTGGACCAGGAACCACAGCTTTTAGCCCCTGACATGGTGCTTTAGATTTTTTTAAAAAATGGTAATAATTACCTGGAGCGCTATGGGGGGCACTGTTCCAAAAATTAACGTACTGCATTTTCATAAAACTTTATGACTTGCTCACAGCTTCTGAGTGTATTAACTAGAGTACATGAAAGGGGTTTGTTAGAAATTAATTATAAGAGTCAAGCGCCATGTGCTCTTCCTTCACCAGTGCACCACCTGCTCGTCTGTCTCTCTCCCTCAGCCCGGAGCCACAGCCCAACCAGGAGGGAGACGATGCCTCGATTCCAGGGAAACATCTTGAGCGCGGCATCGCTAGGGTCGTAGACGAGCCTGGATCTCACTGCTGGAGTCCCCTGAGTGCAGTGGACATGGAGCACATCTGTCAGGAGGCAAACCGCCTGGCTCGGCAGCTCCACAGGGTGGCGCTGAAGGAGGCCCTGGCTGAGTCACCCCTCGTCACGACCCTGAGGAAGGGAAATACACCGACGCGGAGCCCTCGCCGTGAGACATACGTGGTAAAAGACAGTCCTGTGAGGCTCCTGCTGCCAGATGTCAGTCTGGACGATGACTTGCTCCTCCACACCTTCAGTGACAGAGCTGCTGCTACGGCCCCCGGGGACGTCGACATTGCGACCGAAAGCATTATCACACCCATCGAAGATAAGAACACACCTCCTAATAGGAAGACCACCCCCACTGGAGACAGTACCACACCCAGTCATTGTATGGCAGTGTCTGCTGCAGCCAACGGGACAGCTGTCAGTGCAAAGACCACATCCACTGCAGGCAAACACACTGCAGCTGGCAGAAAGGACTTCTCACCTGTAGAAAAAGCCCAGCTCAGTGGGGAAGAGGCCATATGCAGAAAGGACAAGCACACAGCCGCTAGGGACAGGGTCACATGCACTAGAGGAAAAACCACGTCTGGTGTGGCTGCCCACAGGCCAGTGGTGCCAGGCAGAGGGCGAGGACTTGAACCCAAAACCTGCTCTTTGGGGCTGAAGCAGCGAGATCCAGGGTCAACCCATGGGCCCCAGAAGAAGGAGCACAGGAGCTCGCAGGTTGTGGTTCCTGCCTCTCACCGCAGTATCTCTTGCCTCCCCAGGACTTCGCATACGGTACAACTACCTTTACTCGTGATAATGTGGCAAAATCAATGTGTAGCCTCCTGTGTAGAGAGTATTAACTGTAAGTGTCCTTTGTTGGCAGAGAGAACCAGTAGGACGTCCGCTGACAGAGAGCAGACTGCTGGCCAGAAATGCTTCACACAAAGGTAGTGTGCCCCCTGCTGGTGTACAGCTCTCGCACACACATTCCCTCTGCAGTGTGTGTCACACAGAGTGACTGCTCTCTGATCTGATCTGCTGCGCTCCTCTGTGTAGGTGGGAAGCTCCCTGGACGCTCAGCCCCACTGACCGCATCCACGCAGCCCACACAGGGTGCCGGGAGATCCGTCTCCCTTGGTATTCCCAAACCGGTGACGGGGCGGAGCCTCCCCCAGCCCCGGACCCAGGTCTCCAATCCAGGGCTTCGTAAAGGTGCCTCTCTGTGAAGCCTGCTGCTGTTTCCTGCCCTTCCTGCAGGGAGTGCAGTATCTGACAGAGTTGTGCCTCTCTGTTCCAGGGCTGTGTTGCCTTCCAGCAACCGGCAGCATTCCAGTAACTCAGCAGGGCAGCAGCCCCAGGGGGGCACGGGCAACTCCGCCCAGTAGAACGTCACAGTCCAAACGAACACAGACGGCCTCTCAACGTGCCACCTGATGCAGTGCTGCCCCCTTCTGGCCAAAGTATGTGCCAGTTTGAGTCAGGGCCCCCTGTCCCAGTGCCAAAGACGTGGGGGGGGGGGGTGAGTGGGTGGAGCTGGGAGAACATGGGGGGGCAGAGTACAGCACCAGTCACAGCAAAGCTTTGATTAAAACACACTAGATAATTTCAGGTGTTCACACGCACTGTTCAATGATACTAACATTTGAAACATTCCGATATTTCAGTGTTTTATTTTTGTATGTATTAAGGGGCCATCAGTTACACTGTATTGTTTTTTTATATATATATTTTTGTATTGAATACTTACTGTAACCAGCAGGTGGTGTTTGGTGATGCCAGTTCTCTACAGGCCTTTGTTAATGTTGTGGACAACTAATGTGCCTGGCAGGTGACTGACTACGTCTGCGTCATCGCCGCTCTGTCTGCATTCATAGCCCTCATTTACATATGCTAATCAGCTGTCTTGGGTAATATACTGTATGCAGTACATGTTGTGCCCTGTTTGAGTTCCTGTGCATGTGGTCTTCTCTCGCTCTTCTGCCTCCTCTTCCTGCCTTCACCCATTTGTCAGACACGCAGCCCGACATGTCCTCGTACCCGCAGTAATCTGAACACCCTGTACACAGTTTCATCTGTAACCATAAAACAGCTTATCCCAGATTAGTGAGAATCTACAACACAGGTGCAGTTGAACCTCGAGGTGATCGGTGAGGCTCTGCTGCTGCCTGTCTTCACCTGTTAACAAAATAAGGTGATCGATACTGATGCGCCTTGAAGGCCGTACACACAGTATCTACAGGCTGCACTGTGTTGCGTGCGTGCGTGCATGTGTGTGTCTGCCCCCCCAGGGTGAGCAAGATGAGGCGAGTTGAGAATTGGACTGTTCATCAGGCAGCAAGGAGTGAAAGGTCTAACTAATATATACATACAGACACACGTGTGCCCGCATAACACAAGCCAGTGATCAGGGTCCGTTACCTGCGGTTCACCTGTCCCTTAGCACCTGCATCAGGTGAATGTACCCCTGCTGGAAACATGCCAGCACCCCTCTGTATCCAACAGACACAAAGCAGAGAAACAGGCCACCAAATAGATCATCTTGTCTCCATCTTTCATTTTAACTGACAAAAATACAAAAGTTATACAAAAAGCACATTTCAAAATTCTGTACCCTTGACAGTGGCTTCATAAATAATACACCTTTCGTGTGACACCGGTGTCCGGAGTGTGAACAGAATGGCCAGCGTGTGTCCAGTGTAAACAAGGTGAAGGCTTCTCCACCCCTAAGGTAAGGAGGAGGCAAAGCAGAACCTCAGGAGCTTGTGGCAGCAGCATCACTGTGTGTTACCGTGTGTGTGTGTGTGTGTGTGTGTGTGTGTGTAGCCAGAGCTACCACCTGTGATCAGTACAGCAGAATCTACATAAATACACAGTAACAGCCACATTTTAAGATGTTTTACAGCATTTAACTGATGCAAAAACATTTCCTGGAAAAATCCTTCAGTTCACAAAAATTGAAAAATCGAAAGGTATTATTGCCCTGGTTAAATATTTAAAAAGCCTTCAGGTTTCAAATGTTTTCACTGAAAATTGTCTATAAATTACAGTATCAAATTGTTCCTGCTTAAAAAATACAGTGAAGGCCAGGAGGTGGTAAACAGGTGACCCCTTTCTGACGTCTCGATTTGGGCCGTTTCCTCTTCTACTCTCACAGCTGCACTTGAGTCCCTCTGGTGGTGGGAGGACTCAACTACAAGCCGCAGCTGATGACCAGGTTGAGGCTGAGTGAACTTGGGCAGCCATTTCTCACACTGCCTCCTCTGCCCAAGTTCCATTCCTCCTTCATGACTTCATCACACGTAGCCAGACCTGTCGACCCCCGTCGTTACAGAGCTCCACCCACATCCCCAAGGGGAAATTCTGAGACCAAGTGGAATTCTGGAACATTGAATCGTGGGATGGTGGGGCCAGTTTGTCTCATTTGTCTTCAGTGCAACCGGAGTTTCTCAGTGTAGAAAATCCCTGACAGTTTGCGATGGAAACCAGTACAAAGAGCTTAAAAATGTAGCAAAGTTTCTTTTTTAGGGTCATGCAACTGTTAACGCTTTCTTATTTCATTATGTTTAATTTTAAAACAAAAGTCTGAGTTGATTTCCAGCACATAATATAGATGAGAAAGTGCATCCTTTTGGTATGTAAACAAATGCAAACACTAAGCAGCGTCGCACCCTGGGGGACCTTGTTGAGGGGTTTGGTTGGTGCAGCCTTCACACTGTCACTTGGAGGCGGTCAAATCCTCGTCCACAGCCCCTGACCTTATGACTGCCTCGACCGGCACACCCCCATTGAGATGCTCCTTTTGGCTGGCCTTAGCCCCGCCCCCACGACCCTCGCTGGAAGAGGAGCCCTGAGAGGAGGCGGGGCCGCCAACCGACAGCTCGCTGCGGTTATTGACACTCTTGTCCACGGGAAGCAGGAGCGGCTTCTTTTTCAGAATCCCTGGAACGGACAAGCACACGATGACCACGGTCACGGTTTGGGGTTCCGACGCCAGCTTTGGTCTGGCTAATTAATGCTGTGCAGGTGTGGCAGACTCCACTCACCTTTCTGTGGCTGGGCGCTGAGCTTCGGCAGGTGGGGGCCGGCTTCCTTGCTCTGCCCGTCCAGCAGGGGGCACCGGGCGCCAGGTAGGCTGAGCTCTGCGTTGCTCGGCGTCTCCACAGTGAGGCTGTCTGTGACCCCCTGGCCCTCGCTCTCGCTGGCTGCGGTCACAAATTCCCCCGGCCAGAAGGGCTTAGTGACGTGACCATCTGCAGGTTAGAAGACACACTCCCTCTTTCAGCTGTGTGTCAGGTCACGACATGTTCGGTTCCTTCGCTGTTTCTACTGAAACACGTCTTTTGACCTGCAAGTACAGTAATACGCACCTTTGCTGGTGCCCTGGGGGGGCGGGAGCTCTGCAGCCAGGCTCTCCCAGCATGCCTCGGGGCGGTAAGGGTCTTCGTCCTCCTCGCTGTCTGATGAGTGGGTGGAGCCGTAGGAGCCACTCCGGTCGTCTTCCAGAGAAAGGTCGCTGTCCGAGTCCGAGTCCTGGTCTGGAGGGAGAGGAGCACGTAAGCAGCCGGACACGCCAAGGAGAGGAGACGCAGGGAATGACCTCGGCCTCGTACCGTCGCCGTGGGGCATGGCCTCTGAGAAGAGGGCGGCGTCGTCCAGGGCAACATGGACCTGACTGCTGTGGAGCCCAGAGTCATCCCTGAGACACAAACATCATCATACAGATGTGCCGGACGGTGCTTGTTAGCAGACACTAACATACTGCTATCGAAATGTGCAGCCGAGCAGTGAGTGCTGCCAGCCTCCGGGGGGCGCTGTACCTCAGGACAAAGGGGATGTAGCTCTGGTGGCTCTTGCCAGAGCGCAGAGTGCTGTTGAGCGAGACGCTGGAGTCCCCGAACGGCGGGCGGTAAAGACGGCCGTTGGTGTAGTTGTGAGAGCCGTTGTAGGACTGTGGAGAGGAGAGAGCTGTGAGAGGCAGGTGCGCGTGCACACACACACACACAAACACACACACACACACACACACACAAGAGCCCCTGCGGCTCGTACCGAAGCCACGGACTTGATGGCAGCGCGGTCCCTGTGTGTGCGACTGCAGCAGTGGCGGACGGCACTCCTCACTTCCTTGTTCAAGATGATGCGGCACAAGAAGAAAAACGGGCCCTGGAGGGGCAGCAAACACACACAGGTACTGTCCCTCCGGTTACCACAGTCTACCGTAGTTTGCAGCTGAACGGCCCCGAGTGAGAATGCCAGGTGGGCCAAGAAGCACAAAGTCGGGATGTTACCTGAACACAGTTGAGCGCAGCAAACAGGTAGTGGAACATGATGGAGTCGCTGTTGACCGACAGGAGACCCACGACCCAGGTGACTGTGACCAGCAGCAGAACCCAGCAGGAGGTGCGCTGACTGGAGCTACAGGGGGAGTCGGACACAGGAGTCATGAGTGGTCCAGGTGTGCTGTGGTAAAGCGCTGTGGGACTGTGGGTTTGCACTCACACTCTGCCCTCCTTCTTCTTCTCTGCACCAAGCTGGTGCTGTGAACAGGAGGCTCTGGCTGCCAGGATGTGCAGGAAGACACTCGCCTGCAGGAAACAGACTTGGATCATAACTCACAGCAGTTTGCAGTGGTGTGTGTGTGTGCGCGTGTGTGTGTGTGAGAGAGAGAGAGAGAGAGAGAGAGAGAGAGACACTCACAGACACTGCCACTGCAATGGGTCCAGCAAAGCTCCAAATGAGGGTGTCATAGATGGAGAGCCAGCAGAAGTCAGGGTTCCCATAACCCTCTGGGTCCAGCCCCACTGCTAGGCCTGCAGAACCACGACAGAGCAGGTAGAGGAGGTGACGATGATGGTGACGATGATGATGATGATGATGATGATGACGATGAAGGTGCAGAAGTGGTGGCTCCTCCCTCACCTGTGATGAAGGCAGGAACTCCCCAGCCAATCATGTAGTAGAAGCGCATGGGGCCGTAGTCGATGTCACGCAGCTCGCTGAGCACGCGGTAGGTGTGCAGCGCCTCCAGGAGGAGCCAGGAGAAAGTGCACATGTAGAAGAAGTGCAGCAGGATGGCGATGACAGTGCACAGGAACTGGAAGAGAGCAGAGACAACGGTCAGGTTCAGGTCAGCATCCAGTGTACCTGGGTGGGGGGGGTGGTGGAGGGTGGGGGGATACCGGGCTGTCGGCCTGGCTGATGCCCAGGATGAAGATGAGCTCGGAGAGGAAGAGTGCCGCTGCGCCATTGGTCACGATGCTCGTCCTGTTGCAGCTCGGCACTGGGAGGAACCAGAGGAAGACGGCAGCCAGCAGCAGGAAGCCCAGGGTGACGCCCACTGAGCTCCAGGTCAGCATCTTTAGAGGCAGAATCTCCCCGTTCTGGCCGACATCGAGGGGCAGAGGGAGGGGGTGGAGTCAGAGGAGGAAGCCGAGGGGAGGGGTTACAGGCAGAAAGAGATTTGTGACAACTGAGGAACAGCTGAAGAGACCAAATGAGCAGCTGTGGGCCCAGCAGGGGGCGCCAGTGTGCAGCTCACCTCTCGCCGTGACACATCCATGAGCACCGCAAAGCTGGTCATGTGACCACACTGGCAGCTGATGTGGCTGTGATTGCGGAAGACCACCTCGCAGCCTCTGGCCGACCATCCGCCGGAGGCTCCGACCCTGGGGGGTGGGGGGGATGTCAGACACACACACACACACACTGCGCACAGCTGTCACTCAAACCCTAGCCCTGGCCCTGATGTCCAGCTCCTTAATCGTAGACGACACACAGCTCTTCAGCTAAAGGGGATGGTGTCCAGCAGGGGGCGCCACGGCTCGCTCACCGGATCGAGTGGTTCCAGAAGACGCAGATAGGCTTGGAGCGCTCCTCGGTGTGCAGCAGGCGGAACTGCACGGTGATGGGGCCCTGTGGAGGGGGCGCGCTGCCCTCCCCTCCCTGTGTCGGCTCCTCCTCCTCTGCTTCCTCCTCCTCGTGCACCATGATGCTGACCACAGGTGTGTTGATGACCGGCCGCTTGGGCACCCTGCACACGTCACGTTTTTCCATAGTCAAATGTTTTTACACACACACACACACACACACACACATCTACTGAGGCCCCACCCACCTGAGGCTCCTCTTGTCAGGGTCGTAGCGCTCGGGCAGCAGAGCACCCAGGCTGTGGAAAATAATGACACTGGCCACTGCCTCCCTGTGGCCCTTGCCAGGGTGCCGGCGCCCCCTGCTGGCCGTGCTGTTCCCACTCTGCCCTGGGTTGAAGGCCAAGTCCGGCAGTGTGACGGACGCGTCCAGGTCAGCGGGGCGGGTCCCGCCCAGAGCCTCATAGCGTGGCAGCTGGGCGGGGGTCATGCGGTCCGGCCGGTCTACAGAGACCACTGAGGGGGAGGAGCCGGGACGTGAGTCCGAAAGCCACTGCACCACTTGCTAGCAGTAAAGTGTCACAACCGCGGGTCTCACCAATGTGGGGCGTGGACACTGTGAAGGGGCTCAGGTAGGTCTTCCTCATGTTACGCGCCAGCGTGGTGGCGTACGCCTCGAACCCGCGCAGCAGATCGGCAGCCCCTCCCTCTGTTTGCTGGATGAGCTGCCAGTGTGGCAGTGTCTCCGGTGCGAGCGCAGCGCTGCCTGCTTCTACCAGGTTCTGCAGGACAGACGAGGGGGTGGGTAGGCGGGCTTCAGCGGTGGGCCGTGTGCATGTGCGTGCTGGGCAAGCCGCTCACCTCGGTGAAGTGCACGTCCTGCGTGGCCGCCAGGTCGAACCCCCGCTGACAGCTCTCGTGCAGCAGCAGTCTGTGCAGCAGGCGGTAGGCGACCCGCACGTCGCTGCCGTACGGCGCCGCCGTGTGGCGGCTGGCATTGCTCAGCATGGCCGCCGTGCGCCGCACCGCCGCCTGGTTCAGCGAGGATCCGTCGGCCGCCAGCTCGTCGGCCTGCAGAGGGGGGAGGAGCTTGAGCGGCCGTGCAGCCCGTCACCTGGCTGACAAGCGGTTTGTCACGGAAGACGTTCGGCACGTGTCTCACACGCAGCTTTAATTAGCAAAAATACTGCAGGGCACCAAATTGCGCTTCCCGGATTTAAAATGTCACCTGGTATTAATTTTTTTCCGTAACACCGATGACACTCATATATTTTTAGATTTTGCTGGTTTGTGTTGATGTGGTATCTGGTCCATCATTACCAGTGTCAATTTTTTCTCTGCTGGGAAACTCAGTACTCACAGCAGAGGAAAAGCAGCGTTTTTCGAAAGTCTCATTTTTTATCTTATTTATAGCTGATCTTTTAACCTGTTTCTGGGTACTTTGTGGTTCTCGTTGAGAAAAAGTGCTTCATCGGCCGTTTTACTCTGTTTTACTCTGTTTTCCACTAGGGTGGCAGCAGCCAAGGTCATGAGGGGTTTGTGCACTAAACAGTGTGTGCCCTGTTTTTATAAACAGCCTTTTTAATGTTTTAGCTGTGGTTGTCATAGCAACCTGCAGGCAGAAATAGCCAGATACACTCAAGTGGCTTTCTGATCGATTGCTGACAGTCGGGAACTCCGGGCAGGAGCCGTAAACACTGAGAAAGTGAATTGACTTAAGCCACTTCCATACTGCTGTTGTGTTTGGCTGCTGTTTACTGCCATCTGCCTGCTCGGAGGGTGAAAGCAGGTCGCAGTTTTTCACTACAGACGAATGTCACGTGTTGACTGTCTGCCGGAGGAGCCGGAATGTTCCCCGTAACCCGCCGCTGCAAAGCACAGCGTAAAAACGACCCGGCTGCGACGTACGAGCGTCTTCAGCCCAGCGAAGGTCAGCGACGTGCAGTTGAAGATGTTGGGCGGCAGCCAGCCCTTGTGCTCGTCGCAGTGGCGGATGGCCGTGCCTGCAGGGGAGGAGGGGAGCAGGAGGCGGAGTCACAAACACACAGTCACACAGTGTCATGGGGAGGGTCTCCAGGGGAGGGGACATACCGATGGAGCCCTTAGGGCAGGGCATGGCAGCCGGGAGCCCAAACCGTGTCCTGGGCCACCAGATGGCAGCATCAATGGTGTGTGGGCAGCTGTCGTAGATCACTGCGGACACACATACATACACACACACATACCGTCAGCACACACACACACACACGCACACACACGCACACACACACGCCGTCAGCACACATACCCTCGCAGCCGCTGGGCGACACCTCTGCAAACGGGTTGTCACAGCGGTCACAGCGGCGCCCCATGACACCCGGCCTGCAGCGGCACTGGCCTGAGTCGGGGTCACAGGTGCGCGACAGAGAGCCCATGGGGTAGCAGTCGCACGGGAGGCAGGAAGCTCCACCCACTTCACGGTAGTGGTTGTCCTGGTTAAGGAAGAAGTGAATGATTCACTGAAATGCCCAAAATGTTACTTCAGAAGAGACAAGAAGGAGCAGTTGGGCACAACGCTGTCAGTCATGTGACCAGGGGCTCGACAGCAGCAGAAAGAGCTGTGAGCCTGATAAGCAGGCCAGATGGGGGCGGAGCGGTCAGAGCTGCTGCTGCCTTCTTTGCGCTCAGACGGCCCAGGTGTGGATCAAGCCTCCCGATGCTCCATCAGACAGTGTGAGTGTCCGAGGGGTCGCCAGCCCACCTTGCAGCGGCACTCCCCGCTGGTCTTGTTGCAGTCGGCGTCAAAGCCGCGGTCAGTGCGACAGGAGCAGGGACCACAGGTGCCGTGACCCCACCAGCCCCGCGGACACGGCAGGTCCATCCTGGGGCAGACAAGACCACCGTGAGCCACCGGGACACACCCCCACTGCCCCTTCCACCCCGCAACCCTGCCCACAACTCACCTGTTCTCACAATACTGGCCGAAGTAGCCGCTGGGGCAGTCGCACATGTAGCCGTGGGCGGAGCCTGGCCTGCGCATGCAAGCTGATTGGTGCTCACAAGGATTAAGGGAGCAGACGTCTGTACAGCCGTCACCATAGTAACCTGCCAGGATGGGATGTGCAGGAACACATTTAGGCGACAGCAACTTCCTGCCATCACCTGCAGGACAGGTAGGCTTTGCTAGATCTGCATTCTATTTCTATTCCGCTGCTTTCTGTGACTGATGCAGAACAGGACAGTTAGACTCCTCCTGTTACACATACTTGAAGAATCAGTTTTCCAACATTTAAACTGTTTTCACTTTTATCTAAATCTATTTTCTTCACTTGCTTCCTGAATTTCAGGTCTGTTTCAAAACTGTCAGTTCTGTTAAGTTTTCTGTCGGTAGCAGAGGACGTTTCCTGCGTTCACGCAGTCGGCCAGCAGGTGGCAGTAAAGATCACCAGGGATGTAAATCGGAGCAACGCATTATTTTTATCCATTATAAATTAGTTTTAATGTTATTACAATTCAAAATCAATACAGATGTGTCCACACACAGTATCCATGTCTGCTTACCCTGATGCAGGGCGTAGCGATTAATACAAATATTAACCTAATATTATATTAAATTTATCAGTTGCATGTAAAAGATAAAATGTCCGCACCTGGGTCGCAGCTGCAGGAGTAGCTGTCCCAGTCGTCACTGCAGTAGCTGTTGGGGGGACAGGGGTTCGAGTCACAGGGGTCGGGGGGGGCACAACCGGGCTCCACATTCAGCTCCTGGGCCTGAGCCGGGCTGAGGGACACATCACCTGCCGGGTTCCCACCCACTTGCACTCCCTGCAGCACATGGGGACAGAGCTTAGACAGGGAGCGCACACCTGTACACACTGTGTGGAGTGCTGGTCACACCTGGGGCACGAGGACTCACCTGCACACAACCTCGGAACCCGTGGAGCACCGTGGCCCCATCACCAGGCACCCCGCCCACACTCAGTGCCTGCAGCCTCAGCCCCTCCAGGTCGACATTCAGTTCCACGCTGCCCTGGAGGTCACATACACAGAGTCACCGAGAAGAAGAGCAACGACACACTGCACAGCTCCGTATCGCCGTCACTGTGTGTGTGAGGAGGAGGACACCCCACCGTGTGCAAGCCGTAGTCCAGGGTGAGCGCTGCCTGCGGTCGTTCTGAAGACGCTGCCTGTCTGCGCAGCTCCAGCTGCAGGTGGTGCCAGTCGCCATCATTCACCTTCAGCTCATCCAGGTGCAGGGAGGTGGCCCTGCCCTCCCCGAGCTGCAGGCTGAGCAGCACAGCGCCGTCCTGCACCTGCACAGGACACGAGCGCAGTGACAGGAGGACCGTTTGAGAAAAACTCACAGCAAAGACATCAAACTGAACAAATTTCAGATAACAAAAATATGAGGAAAGGCCAGTGAACGCACACACACACACACACACAGGCACACACAGTCAACATTGGTGCCTGACAGGTTATTATTCAAGTACAAATATTGTGTTTTGTTTGTTGTAAATTTGGATCAGTGTCTCACCACCAGGGGGCAGAAAAGAGCAGGTCATTTCACAGTGGCCAAACAACGCATTTGGTTCACTTTCAAATGCCCCTTTTTATAGTCTGGTCATACAGCAGAGGAGGTTTTCCTTTTCTTATACACATTTCAAATGAATAAATAATTATCTCAGGTCCATCCAGTTCAAGGTGAGCTGCAGCGTCCAGACACTGGAGCTCAGGTCAGTCTACCTGCAGCGTGATGCTGTGCTGTAGTCCTCCGGCCACACGGAACAGCGTTGCCTTGGCCTGGCGCGTGCGGAACATCATCTCGGCCAACCAGGGCAGGACGAGCACGGTGTCCAGCTCGCTCCAGTGCATGAGGCTGTTGCCGAGGAAACGCCAGGGACTCGTCATGACTGCGGAACACGACACACGGGACACACGCATGACCCACACAGGACACACAATGCTCAGTTGCCCCCAACCGCCCGGGACGACCACCATGACTGCAAGAAAACCCCCTTCTGCAGCTGTCAGGAGCTCAGAAACGGCTCTGGCGAGGTGGGTTTGGGAAGGATTCAGCAGCTCTGAGGGACACAGGGAGCTCAATCCACCACACTGGTGACAGAAGTGAGAACCAACTGGCTCAGGGCTCTGGCTGAGTGGCAGGGGGGCATCAGGCCCTGTAGAGCACAGTACTGCAGTAAAACATGTAGCTGTACACATGAAGCGTCAAGCTCTGAACAAAAGGGCCTGTGGACCAGCTGGATGAACCGGTGGGCTGTGACACCCCCCAATGGCCCCGCCCATGGATTGTCTTTCTCCTACACACACAGGCGTCCCTCCTTGCGTTGCCCTGGAGACGGCAGCTGCACACACCCCACGCGGACAAGGCCAGATGGGATCCGCTTGTTTTTGTTGTTTTCAGGGCCCCCCCCCAAGGGACCCCATTACTGCGGTTATTCGGTGATCAAAGGGCCCCCCTGGCAT
>UFQX01001263.1:45692-61311 GCA_900497675.1 Arapaima gigas | reverse complement strand
CCCCCCCCCCCCCGTCGGGTCCATTGTATGAACCACTGCCAGATGATCTCTGCTACAAACCCCCCCCCCCCCCGTAGCCCCATACCCCTGCAATGTGACCAGATTGTGTCACTGACCCCCCCCACAAGACACAAACACATTGTTGTAGACTGTGTATCCGTCATATTGACACCCTGCAGAGGCCCTTGGTGATCAAGCAGGCGTCGCCCCTCCGAGCTGCGAAACCCGACACCACAGAGTCACGGAGCTGCACGGCGGATTGCTAGTTACCAATCCTCAACTGTACAAGTGTTTTTCCAGGATATTTATAGGAAGGTGCCAACGCCTTAATCCAACTCCCTTCCACAGTGTTTACAGACTGTGTTTGGGAAACAACTACTGTTAACCTCAGTTAACTGCGACTGTTATGAGTCACTTTGGCCTTACGGGCAATTCTGATGTAGACAGATTTTGAAGTATTTCACCAACGGCGAGAGATGCAGTGCTGCACATTTGCCCCCCCCCCAACCCCCGTCACCACACCCATCCTACCCTTCTCGCAGTTGCGCCCCCCGAAGCCCAGGGGGCAATCGCAGCTGTACGACCCCCATCGGTTCACACAGGTCCCTCCGTTGACACACGGGTTGTTGTTGCAGAAGTGCTTCTTTGCGAGGCATCCTGGGAAGTGGGGACAGATGAAGCCGGTTAGGACTCACAGACAGGCGGTGCCCCCCCCCGTGCGGCGGCGAAACAGCTGCCCCCACCTGGCACCGTGCCGTTGTTGGCGACGTGCTCCGCCATGTCCACCCGCCGGTGGTCAATGCGCAGGTCCCTCATGCAGCCCACGAACTGGCGGCTGCGCACAGGGAAGTCCTCAGGGAGGTCCGGCACCCCGCCCAGGAGCAGCGGCCCCGTCAGGTCCAGCGACCTGGGGGGCAAAGTGACCGCGGTCAACAGTGTCCAGCAGGAGGCGCCCCGTTCCCATCGCGCCCACAGCCTTCCACCTACTTCTTGGAGCCCGACTGGCTCCCCTGAGCAGAGCAGCTGTAATTGCCGATCGTGTGACCGAACTTCAGGGCCACCAAGGAGTCGCAGTCGTCCATCGTCACCACGGCGACCTTCTCATCAGAGGGTCCCTGAGGGAGACCGGTGTGACTGAGGACAGGCTGGGGGGAGAAGCACAAGGAGCAGTTTTACAGCAGCCATTTGCAACCCACCGTTTACTGACCCCCTGCTGTCCACCAACCTGCTAGTCATCGTCGTCATCCTCATCACATAGCGCAGCCCCAACAGCCCCCGCCGATCCCGCCGGGCCCCGTGCGGCACGAGGCGGACTCACCTTGTTGTAATAGTGCACGTGGACAACGTGCCACTGTCCATCACTCACGCCGCCCGGGACAAAGGGTGACACCGTGGTCTTGGTCTCTCCTGGGGGTGACAACCTGGGGTGAGGCCACCTGTCTGCCGCATCAGTGACAGGATGTCACCAGCGTGCATCCAAAGAAGCTGTACCTGCCGAGAAGGTGAGCTGGACCTGCTCGTTGATGATCTCCATGGCGATGAAGTCGTGCTTCTCGTTGAATCTGCCGTTGTAGAAGAGGAGGCCGTGGCGCTCCCTGGTGGCGAACCTGCACCACAGACAACCCACTTGAGACCTCACGGCCACAGCTGCTCCAACGGCAGTGGCCAGCGGGGGGCGCCCTACGTACGTGAGCGACAGCTGGAAGCGGAAGCGTTGACGGAGGCCACGGAAGGTGACGAAGGAGCGCGGCGGGAAGCTGCGGGAGCTCATGGCACAGTAGGGCTTCTCGTACCCCCCCGGGGGGCACTCGCACTTGAAGCCGCCCACCAGCAGGTTGACGCAAGTGGCGCCGTTGCGACACACGCCAGGGAGGCAGCGGTCGGAGCGCGACGACACCTCGCACCTCTCACCTGCGGAGGGGCACAGGAGGGGGGCTGAGCCATCAGAGAGGCGATGGGGGGGGCGGGTTTGATCGGCACCCACCTGGCACGCCGCCGCACACACGTTAATAATGCACAGGAGGCAAGATTCCGGGCTGCGTGTCTGCGTGTCCCCCCCGCTTCACGCCTCATTACCTCCCTGACCTACTTCCACTGCTCCACTGCTCCACGCTCGTCTTCCGGCACTTTCTGTCGCAGCGGCAACTGGGGATCCAAACCGGGTCCCAACCCAACGCTGTTCTGGGCTCCAGTTCAGCGTTGTTTTTACCATTACTGTTTTTCCCCCTTCTGCCCACATTGCGCCCCACCGCTCCCCTGTCTGGCACCACCTTATGCTCGACGCACCTGGGTTCAAATCCCACTTCTGTTGGCTCACAGACACACGGACACAGCCTGGGGTCAAAGGTCGGAGCGCAGCCACGCACACTCACCTGTGTAGCCGTCGAGACACTCGCAGGAGAAGCCGCCCTCGTACGAGCGGCAGGCGCCGTGGGGGCCGCAGGGGCGCGAGTAGCACAGGTCCAGCTCGCGCTCGCAGTAGTCGCCCGCAAAGCCGGGGGGGCAGCGGCAGCGCAGCCCCGCGATCGGCTGGATGGGCCGGAAGAGCACGGTGTCGGAGGCGACGAAGGGCGCCAGGCTGTCGAAGCGCAGGACCGACACGCAGCGCATGTAGTTCTCGCAGGGCTCGCGCAGACACACGTTGTCGTCGAAGGGCAGCACACGCAGGGCGGAGGCCCTCGCCAGCTCGCCGCGCTTCAGGTACAGGCGCTCGCGCAGCTCCTCCGAGCCCAGGAAGCGGCCCCCCGCGGCGCCGGGCAGCGCCACCGACAGGCTCACGTTGAGGACGCTCGCGCTCACGTCCGTGTCGTCCTGCACGTTGAAGACGACGACGTCGTCGCGGGACGCCGACAACACGCGGGCCACTCCGTCCAGGAAGTGTGTGAGCAGCGGTGACAGGAAGCGCTCCTGCGACATGTTGGCGAGACGCAGCGTGATGCTGTTGGACAGCATGTGGTCTGTGATGATGGTGACCTGCAGGAGGCACTGGGCCGCCACCGTGTGGACGCCGTCTGCGGGGGGGGGCACAGGGCAGGGACAGATCAGCCTGCGGAACCGCAGTGGGTTCGCATCCCACTGGACCTGCTTTAATAAAGCATGACGTGAACCACACCTCCTCCTGGTGCCACTGTCGGAGAGATGCATGTGGCCCATCAGTCTGGGGGACGTTTGGGACCAGAAACTGGAAGTCATTTCACTTAGAACTCTAAAGTCACTTCTACCAAAAAGACAGAATCTATATAATAAAAAGACAGAAAGTAAAAATCTCCACAGACTCCTGCCGACCAGTTTATCCCATAAAGTTGTTTCTTCTCATCATGTCACTCGTCACCGAGGAACACCGGCCGTGAGCTGTAAACACTGTGGCAGTGAGGTGAAGCAAGGTGGCCAACGCTCCTGTTCGGTTTGGCAGCTCTCTAGTGCCATCCACTGGCTGGGAAGGTAAACGCACGTGACGTCCACTCTGCTCCTGACAGAAATTTTGGATAATAAGTAGAAAATGTGATTAAAAAGTCAATAATGTTCTGCCCCTTTACTGTGACCTGTGTGCTCATTGGTCCTCTCTGGACCATATGATGCTCTAGAGTCCACTCATTGGATGAGCAGCCCCTGAAAGGGAACCTGGTGACGACAGGAAGGAGAAGAAAAATGCCGTCCAGATGAATCACGGCCTTTGTGTGGGACAAAGGGGGCCACGCCTTGGCCCTGGGGCCGTTGTGGGACGCTGCCCGTTGACATAAATCACAGCTCCTGTAAAAGCCAGCAGAAAGGCCAGCCCTCAGAGCCCAGGGAATTACGGGCCATGGGAACAAGGCCTTTGTGAGGGGACCATTCCATCGGGGGTGGGGGCATCATCAAAAAAACATAAATAATTATTCATTTATGTGACAAAGGTCAGAGCCGAGCACCTTTTCTGGGGACAGTGACTCGCTGGAGCTGGGCCACCTCTCCTCTCCCTCCTTTACCGCGGGAGACTAAGGGAGCAGAGAGATGCATCAGAGAGATCCCCCAGGTGAGCGGGGGAGGGTTTGACACAAACGCCGGCTGTTGGCTCCTCGCTTTCCAGCGGTCAGTTTGCACACAACTTTCCACTTCGTTTTCTTCATCTGGTTTCTAGCGTCTCTGTCTGCAGTGGAGCGAATGTGACCCGTGCAGCAAGAGCGCTCAAACATAACACGAGTGCAGGGCCACCTTAATTCAACTCACTTCCGCTGTGTTTACAGTTCCGGTCCAGTGTTCCTGAGGTCGGCGATCGGTAACAAGATGAGCAACATGATACTTGTTTATGGGATGAACCAGTCAAACAGCAGATTTTTATTTTTAGTCACGTAAATCAGTGACTTTTGAGCTACGAACAAAATGAAACACAGACAGACTCCTGGTCCCAAACGTGCTTATAAAATGAGCAGCGGCTGAATTAACTTCTTTAGAGACACTGCACACCTTCATACCCCGTGTGTTAAACCGACCTCCCCCACCACACACACACGCGCGCGCGGGAGACAAGGCTTCACTTCAGTTGGACCGTGCAGCTCCATCTCATTAATCCTAAGAGGATGAAACACATCGATTCCTCAGCCGCAGTTGACCTCCACCCCTGGCTGATTAATGACCCGACTGGGAGACCGCAGGAGCTCAGCTAGACCGCGGCTACGCTGGACCAGCACCGCCCCAGAGGCGCCAGCAAGGATGGGCGGCTCTGGCCACAGTGGGGGACGGGACCCCTGGGGTGTATGAGTGGGAAAAAATGGTCAAGCCTCCAATGTGCAGTCCTCTCTCTAAAGGCAGCGCTTTACCATCTAAGAATCCCAGGTTCAGATCTTCAGATCTGCAGCACAACTACAGAATGAGGTCCTTTCCCACAAGTGACAGAGTAAAACTTATCAAGTTCAAGATGGATGGATCGTGGAGCTCATCCGTGAGGGCTAGTGGTGAACGTTCCATGTTGGCAGTTGTTCCTCAACTGGACCACGCAGTAAAAACGGCTTTTCCTCCACAATCACACCGCCCTTCCACCAAATGTGATCACTGTGCTCAGTATTATAAGCTGTGTTTTATAAATTCCATCCTGAATATTTCAACACTGAAGGCAACAGTTAAATCTGTGGGAGGTTTTCAGAGCCCTCAGTAGAGGTGCCATCCTGAGCATCTGTGCTGCGCTACTGTGCACCTCCAGGACGTTCATGCTAATTAATTCGCCAAACAGTTTCAGTTACATAAAACTTTATCATCTGCCAATAAACATTAGAAACACAAAACAGCACAGATCCCCTCGGGCAGGAGGCCAGGACCACAGACCCACCCAAAGCGCTGCTGCTCTGGGACACGGTGGGGATGGGCTGTGGGCCGTGGGGGAGGGGATGCTGAGCTCATTGTGAGGAGGGCGGCTGGCTAGACCGGGGGAGTGGGGGACTGGGGGCCGGGGGACGGGGGGTACGGTGCAGTTGTGCCTGCCAATCGTTTGTCATCCGGATCTGGTGTCATCGTGAAAAGCGCTTTTATGCTTCCACCCACTGTCATGTAAATGAGCGTGGACAGCCGCAAGCCCATTGGCCTCCCAATTGTCCTCTGGGGGCCACGCCTGTCCTCTGGCTGGTCCGGGAGGAGGGGTGGCAAGTGTCACCTGTGCTTCTTCAGCCCATGAGACACCAAGGGGGACAAGGGGGACCACGTCTATGCGTGCAACTCACACACACACACGTTTCACATCATGTCAAAAATCATTTCTGGATCCTTCTTCCAAGGTTGCTTGATGACTAAAATGTTTTCCTTGCCTGTATAGAGGAGCCCAAAAGGAGCGTGGCTCTGCAGATGTACAGCTCTCATCCTGAATATAGTCCCCCCCCCCAATCTGCCCCCAACGGTGCAAACAGAAAAAAAACAAGAAGCCGACCGTCCAACTCACTGTATTAGCATGTCCTCGGTGTTGTGTCATTTTTTAATGCAATTTCGGTTTGTTTTTAACGTGAACTGTGTGTTTTAATGACGACAGGGACGGTGGCACTTTTTGCTTCGGATGAAGGAAGTTTAGCAGCCGTCTTGAAAGCGTATGAAAGCTGTGAGCCTTTTCTGTGGCTTTGAACACCGCCTGTGTTTTACCATATTTGGATCTGTTCACATGAGGTTTTCCTCTTCATCTGTACCGGGTGTTGGACAACTTACACCAATCGTACAAAGACACCTTCTCCTCGGTTCTCAGGAGAATAATTTATATCTAACTCTAGCATTTCACACATTCCCACATTCCACAGAGGTGTCGATACAGGTGCCAGACCTCATCTCAGCCACACGCCCACAGCCGTGTTTTATGGAGCCCTGGAGGCTGTGTGTTAGTGGAGGTGTTCAGAAACTGGTGCAGAGTATTGAGTATGAGCTGCTCCCTCCACCACCAAAACCACACCTGTAACCTGATCTAATGCTCAAGAAACCGTTCACCCAAAACATAACCCAACAACACTAACTCTAACCCAACCTGTTGTCCGGGAAACCCGGTCTATTTCCCAACAGCCCTGCCATGAGTCAAGTCGTAACCCTGCGTGTGACCCGCCCATCATGCCCTGCACCACCTATCACCTGCTCATCATGCCAGCCTCCTGCATTATGCACCTTTCCTTCCCGGTCACACGTGATGTCGTCGCACGCTCATCCCCATCACCAGGACAACTACTGCGGAGGAAGAAGCGAGACAAAGGCAGGCGGCCCGAGGGCTCAGGTTCCACTCTGCCGTGGGTAAGGCCAGCACCGCTCAGGGCTGCAGGCTCTGGCACGGCACAGCTGTCACGCAATCCACACCTAGGGCCCAAAAAGCCACCAAGGTGACATCTCCAGAGCCAGCAAACCACACCCCTCGAAAACAGTAACACTTTTTGTGAGACCTCCAATAATGGATGGAATTTTCCAAAAGTTGGAGAAAACTGTGGGTGACCAGCTTAAGCTGTCCTGTAAATGAATCTATGAGGGACATTTGGGACTGAGACCCAACAAAGGTGTCCATTTGAATCGGGAAAGAAAACTTTGCCTCTTCGGGAGGTAACAAACAAGGAAGATGAATGAAACTGAACAAATGCTGCCGGGTTTCACAGAGCTTCCCAGTCCCAGGCCTCCTGTCAACAGGACGGGGGGGAGGCAAATATCCTGGACACCCCCCATCTCGGCCTGGGACAGGCTGAGGAAGAGACACTCGGCAGGAACTGGGCTCAGTGGCACTAAGCAGCCACCGTGGCCACGCCCACCAAAAGTTTCTGCGTTCGCCTTGGGGTCTCCATGACAACAGTGAGCCAAACAAAGCATTCCTCCCAAACCTCGCTGCCTTCCACGGAGAAAAGAGAGGAGAGGAGCGCAGAGGGATGAAGCCAAGCAGAAAAGCTGAAAAGGGCCAGAGGGAGGTCGGGGGGTAGAGAGGAGGAGGAGGAGAAGGAGCAGCAGCAGGCAAAAGGGATGAGACCAAAGCATCGGGCTGTCGCTGTGACTAACACCCTCCTCGAGCGTTCCTGAGTCAGAAGATGAACGCCACGCCGAATGAAAATCGCCTCCTGACTCGAGCTGAACCACTTTTGTTATCTTCAATCTAATAAGGGCTTACTCTAGTACAGTACTATAGTATTTCTGCTGTTACCCGAGGACCGAGGCCGTGGATGCGATGTTCATCTCCTGATGTGTCACACCTCCTGGCTGGTCCACCAGCTCAGTGGTCCAGGCTGTAACCCGGTTGCTAGGCAGGGCTCAGACTGGTTGCTAGGGAGGGCTGAAGCTGGTTGCTAGGCAGGAGATGAACGTAAGGAGGCAGAGTGTCGGCCGGGTTCATCCTCGTTCCTGACGATGTGGATGCGAGTGTTTGTCCAATCCCGGCCTGTCGTGCCCCTGCTTCGCTGCGGCTCGGAATCGGGACCGAATGCGGTGCGTCGCTACAGCAGCTCTCTTAGACGCGGGTAAATATCAATAACAGGCAACGGGATCCCCAAGCCCCAGGAGATCCAAAGGAAAGCATGATCACATGCCGCGAGGTGCAGACCACGCGGGTCAGCGGAGCTCCCTCAGAAAGCGCTGCCTCTGCCGTCCTCCTCTCTGCCGTTTCCATCAACCTTCTCACAGTCACCACAAGTAAAGGAGCTTCCTCCTTCCTGAGTTTCCTCCTCAGCCTCAGCAGCCGGAGCTTTGCTCTACAGCTTGAGAGTCCAGCCCGACCCCCCGGGCTGAGGCGGCCGACCGCAGTCGCGTGCTCTGCTAGAGTCACCTGGAGATACGCCATTACCCATCAGGCACCTGCACAGAGAACTGGTGCAGCTACAACAAAGTACCTGAGCCTCGTCATGTTGCTCTGGTTTCCTCCCAAAGTGCAAAGATATGTTTCAGGTGAACTAGTGGCTCCAACCTGCCAGGTCCACCCCAGCGATCTTCACTAGGCTCACTAGACCCTTGGGCCTCCTGAAAGCCTCCACCATCTCCTCAGGCTGTCTAGCACTCAGGTGCAGGTGGTTCAGTTGCACCATCAGCAGGTTCCTGCTGCACCCCCACATACCGCAGCACCATCGAGAACTTCTGCACAAGTCCCAACATGGTGTTGTACCTAAAATCTAAGGTGTACATGGTAGACAAGACTGTCCTTTGAGGGGCCCCACCTTGCATTGGGCCTGGACTGTCCAACAGCTAGATGACAGCACCTCCTACCACACTATGGTCCTGATGGAGACACTGGGGAGGTTCCACTCCAGGCCTTACCAGGGGTTTGATGTGTGTCCAGAGCAGCCTTTCTAGAGCCCTCCTCATGTGGGATGTCAGAATGACAGCAGCCAGCACCCTTCCCATAGCTGGGATCACCACAAAAACACCACGCCGGCACACTAATAAGCACAACTGGGGAACAGCGGGGGTCCCGGCTCTGACCCCACATCAATGGGGCAGTTTCTTAAAGCAACTCAGCTTGTCATAAACTCTGCAATGGAAACAAAAACCTGCTTTATTGTGAGCCCCCCCCCCCGCCCCACACACACACACACACACACACACACACACACACACACACACACACACCTTCTTTCTCATTCAAATGGAGCCACAAAGTGTGTGTGTGTGGGGGGGGAGGGCATTCATTCAGCTGCTGGGAGTGGAGACTCTGACCCCCTCCCACTGACAAACAGACCCCCAGCATTTCTACACCTGCAGGTGAGAGACACACACACACACACACACACACACACACACACTCACTGTGGATTCCACCCACAGTCCTTAAACTTCAAAGTCTGACTCCAAACAAAATACAACAATATGCAGACAGACACACACAAACACACACCAGTCCACCTGAAACACATCTTTGGACTGTGAGAGGAGGCTCGCATGAACAGGAAGAGAAAATCCCGCTGCACCACTGTGCTGCCCAGCATCACGAGAATAAAAGAGCAGCAGAAGAGACCAAAGGAGCAGACAGCAGCAGGGTGAAGTGTAACAAGGAAGGCGGTGGACTTGGAAAGGAGAACATCACTGTGTCGTGTATTTTAAGCATGCAGGTCTTAAGGTGGGATTTAGAAGAGTCCAGAGCAGTTCTTACTTTCTGGATGGGGATCTGACAGATTTTCTCTGGGTTTAAAGCATCAGGCAGGAGTTCAGCACGTTTGGTAAAAAATGGGCAAATTTTCTCTGGCTCAGGAACATATGGCTTTTTTCTCCTTTTAAAGTTCTCAGTTAATAGTAACCGAGTCTGCAGTACGAGGATTCAGTGTGAGAGCAGATCTTCAGGAACGAAAGCAGGTCTTTATGAAGAGAGGCCTGTAGTGGTGCAAAAACAGAAGAGGGTCATCCCTCACTAAACAGCCGGCAGCAGCGGCACAACTGAAAGAGCTAAAAACAGAAACTGGGAAGAATGTGGAGAAGAAGCCCCCGCAGCCCCCGCAGCCCCCCCTCCTGCTCAGAGCACAAGTGAATGCATGTAGCGACCCAGCGGGATACGCAGGGCTTCCACTCAAACCCGGTGCGCCGCTCCAGGGTACACAGCAGCTCGCCAGACGCAGGCGCCAGATGACAGCACCCCGTGGGCATGTCAGGGTGGGGGCAGAGGCCCACGTGCTGTTGGGGGGGTGTCTAGTCACACCCCCACTCAGCCCTACACCTCCTTTTCCACTAAATTCAACGTGAGCGTGAAGGAGGGCAGCAGCAGGTGGCGCCACGGTCAGAGCTGCGCCATCTTCCACTCCCACTTCCTGCTGTGGTGCCCTTGACCAAAGTGCTGACCCTGAATTGGTCCAGTAAAAATGACCGTGCTGTTAAATGGGTAAATCGCGGTAAACTGCTTCCACAGCTAAACAGACAGCGGCTTAATTAGCAGAGCTTAACAAAGTGGCTCCATTAACCTCCCGAATCAGCGTTTCTCCCCCAGAGGCACTTTGGAGGTGATGTGTGTAAACACGCTGTGTGACTGGCTGAGCTGTTCAGCTCGGGGGACACGGTACCCTGTACCTGACCCCATCGCCCCCCCCCCGTGCGCCGCTCATCACGAACCCGAGTGGGCGGGGCTGCATCTCGACTGTGGTCCTCCAGAAGCGCATGCTGGACGCGGTCGCCCCGGGCAACCAGAGATGCTTTGACTCAGCGCTTCGGAACCTGATCTGCTCCCAGTTCACAGCGTTTACTTATTCAGGGTCCTGGGTCCAGTTACCTGGCCAAGTGTGTAGACACAACATACAGACACACAGAACACATGTCCAGGCAGGGTCCCGAGTCATGATGGCTTCCCACACACACACACACACACACACACACACACACACACACACACACACACACACAGGGAGGACGACTGACCGTCGAGGCCCTGGCCCTGTTTCAATGCCAGTGCGATAGCAGCTGATCCCCCCAACCCTCCCCAGTGACACATTTCACTTGAGTCTCTCTGTTACCCCTCCCCCAACATATGAGACCCTGTCCCTTGCCCCCCTATCCTCAGAAAGTCCAGTGAGTGGACCCCAAAGCTGTATGTTGGCTGTGAACAGCACCACAGGGTTGTTGGAACAGCACCTGCCTTCAAGCCCCGAGTGGCCCACTGCCAGCTGCAAGTCATCTTACAAACTGTTCTTCTGTCTCACACTCACACACACTCACACACACACTCAAAAATGTCCTTCTGCTGACCTCACACCCCCCCCCCCAGTCCCACTACCTCAGTTGGGTGTAAAAGTGCAAAGTCCCATCCCCAGCCTCCCCTCACACACACACACAAAAGGAGGTGCTGCCCCTGCACACTGACCAGGCTGCTAATTGGTCAGAATGGGTCACAGCTGCCCCCCCCAGCCCTACAGCTCCCCACAGGGGGCCCCAGAGCTGATTGGCTGCTGCTGAGCCCTGGACTCCTTGCTGGCCCTCCCCCAAAGTCACAAATCAGGGGGGTCAGTAAGAGTCTGGTCCTCATGCATCGTATGCTAATGAACCCTATGACCTCCTCTAGTGGTCTTACCTGGAGCCCAGAAACACACACACACACACACACACACACACACACACACACACACACACACACACACACACACACACACACCTTGTCTGCTTTTCTGCTTTTTGCCCACGGTACCAGTGCAAATCTGAGCATTTGAGTTACCCATGATGCCCTTTGCTTTCCCACGAGGCCACTGGTACGAGCACCAGCCACGCTGTAGTTGCTGGGAGAGGGAATAAAACACGCTGTACAGTAGGACGACGCCGTACCAGGGTAAACGCCCTTTTACACCCCTGACGGAAAGCTAGCGACTTGGTGCAGCCTCAGGTGTGTCGGCGAGCTGAACCGCAGCGCAGTACCTGAGACAGAGATCCTCATGGTGGCCTCCAGCGGGCGGTTGCTGTTGAGCGCGCTGCTCAGCTGGATCTCGCCTGTGCTCTCATTGAGCAGCAGCAGGTTCAGTTCGTTGCCCGCCTCGAACCTGTAGCGCAGGGCGTCCGACACGTCCGGGTCGCGGGCTGGGACTCGCCCAATGACCCCTGACGGGAAGCTACTTGACTTGTTGGTCACGTAGTTGTTGAAGATTATCCGGAAGTTGCGAAGCACGGGCTCGTTGTCGTTCTGGTCGACGAGCTTGACGCGCACGGTGGCCCGGCTGACCAGCGGCGCCGACGTCGCCTGCACCACCATCACGTACTCCGAGCGGCTTTCGTAGTCCAGGTCGACGAGGGGCGTCAGTTCGCCCGAGAAGATGTCCAGCTGGAAGACCTCTGGGATGTTGCCCTCCACGATCTGGTACATGATCTGGGCGTTGCTACCCTCGTCGGGGTCCGAGGCCGTGACACGCGCCACCGCGAGGCCCACGGGACTGTTCTCTTCTACGAAGATGTCAAAGTCGTCCTTGTCAAACACCGGCGGGTTGTCGTTCACGTCAAGCACGTTCACCTGGATGTCTACGGGTGTCCTCAGTGCGGGGAGGCCTTTGTCGACAGCAAAGGCGCGCAGGTGGTACGCCGGTGTGTTCTCGCGGTCGAGGCGCCTCAGAGTGCGTACGATTCCCGAAGTCGACTCGATGACAAAGTCGCCGTCGCCATCCTCACCCCCGTGGAACGTGTAGAAGACGCGGCCGTTGAGCCCCGAGTCGCGGTCCGTGGCAGAAACCTGCACCACACTGGTGAAGGCCGGGACGTCCTCCATCACTGACCCCTGGTACCGGTCACGGAGAAAGCGGGGGGCGTTGTCGTTCACGTCGTTCACCAGAATCTCCAGGTACGTCGTGTCGGACTTCTGCGGGATGCCGTTGTCACGTGCCGTGATGGCCAGCGTGTAGGACACCTGGTCTTCGTAGTCCAGCTCCAGCCGTGTGGTGACGGACCCCGTGTCGGGGTCGATGTCAAACTGGGGGACGCTGTCCTCCATGAGGTAGGTGATGCGGGAGTTCTCCCCCGTGTCCTCATCCGTGGCGCTGATCGCCACAACCGTAGTGCCAACGGGTCGGTCCTCGTCGACGTCGACCGTGTAGTGGGAGCTCTGGAAGACAGGCCGGTGCGTGTTGGCGTCAGTGACGTTGACCAGCACCCGCGTGCTGTCCACCCGGGTGCCGTCCGAAGCTGTGACGCCCAGGACGTACTGGCGCTCCAGCTTGTAGTCCAGTGGCAGCGCCAGGGTGATCAGGCCCCCGCCGCTCTGGCTGGTGATGGAGAAGCGGTTGCGCGTGTTCCCGCTCGAGATCTGGTACGTGACCACGCTGTTGATGTCCCGGTCCACCGCGGAGACGGTCACCACGCTGGTGCCCACGGCTGCGTCCTCGTTCAGGCGCGTGCAGTAGGTCCTCCGCGTGAACTCCGGGTCGTTGTCGTTCACGTCCAAAACGGTCACGGTCACGCTGGCCGAGGAGGACAGGGGCGGGTTGCCGTGGTCACGCGCCTCCACGCCGAAGCTGTACAAGTCCACAGCCTCCCGGTCCAGTTCAGCCGCCACCACGATCCAGCCGCTGCCGTTGCTGACGGAGAACGGGAAGCCGGGCCCTGCTTCCACGAGCCGGTACTCGAGCCTGGAATTGTCGCCCGAGTCGGCGTCGACGGCCTGGACGTGGATCACCGAGTAGCCCACGGGCACGTTCTCCAGAACCGTGGCTTGAAAAGGCGTGCTCACAAAAATCGGCGCGTTGTCGTTCACGTCTAGCACCTGCACGGTGACGAGGCCGCTGATGTTGGACAGGGGCGGGCGTCCGCCATCCTGGGCCCGGATGCGCAGCGTGAACTCCTTGCCGGTCTCGTGGTCCAGCTGGCCCACCAGGTCCAGCGTGCCCGTCTGGGCGTCGATGTAGAATAGGCCGCGCGTGTTGCCGCTCATGATGCTGAAATGCACCACGGCGTTGCTGCCGCGGTCGCGGTCGGTCGCCGTCACCTGGAGGATCTGCGAGTTCGGCGCCGTGTTCTCGGGCACCCGCACCACGTAGCGCTTCTCGCTGAACTGCGGCGCGTTGTCGTTGTCGTCCTCCACCGAGATGCGGACCGTGGCCGTGGAGCTGCGCGGCCCCGGATCCCGGCCCTGGTCGCTGGCCTCCACCAGCAGGGTGTAGCTGTCCACTTCCTCGCGGTCCACGGGCCCTGTGGTGCGAATGACCCCAGACCGGGGGTCGATCTCGAAGACGCCGTCGGAGCCGCTGCCGTCCAGGATGCCGTAAACAATGTTGGCGTTCGGAGAGGCGTCGCCGTCCGTGGCACGCACCGTCAGAACCTCGTAGCCCACCTCCAGGTTCTCCCGTACGCTCTCCTTGTATTCCTGCTGCTCGAACACGGGGTCGTGGTCATTGGTGTCACTCACGGTCACCGTGAGGGTGGCGACGGCGGAGCGCTGCGGGCTGCCGTGGTCCACTGCCGTCACCCGGAACACGTGGGTGGCCTTGGTCTCACGGTCGAGCACCTGCGCAGTGGTCACCTCGCCGGTGACCCGGTCCACCACAAACAGGCTGTCGCTCCGGCTGTCGAACAGGGCGTCCATGAAGTACTCGAGCCGCCCGGCGTCCCCCTCGTCGGCATCAGTGGCGCTGAGCGTCACCACGGGGGTCCCACGGGGCTGGTTCTCCGCCACAGACACGCTGTACATAGGGGGCAGGAACTGGGGGCTCGTGTTGACGCTGCGCCTCCTGCGGCCCACGATGCCCGCCGGGGACCCTGCCCCTCGTAGCAGCAGCCGCTCCAGCTGCTCCTGGCTGAAGGAGCCCCTGCCGATCCGCCAGCGGACGATCACGTGGTCCGACGTGGCCCCGTCCCCGCACCCATCCCCGTCTGGACACCTCCAGCAGTGCAGGTCCAGCTCCAGCAGCTTCCCGCGCATCAGACACGCCCCCTTGGAGACGAGCAGCGCGCCCGACGTCACGTGGAAGCCCGCGCTGCCCAGCACGAGGCAGCGGCGGCCCGGGCCGGCCCAGGCGCCGGGCAGCAGGTCCCCGACTGAGAACAAGGCGGCTCCGGGTTCGAAACAGGAGCTCCGACGTCCGCGGACACGCAGGAGGCTGATGACCTCCGCGTCTCGCGCGCGCTTCTTCGCGCGCCCGCCGGGGCACCTCGCGCCGTGCACGTAGACGTCGTAGCGGCCGGTCACAAGGTGCCTGAAGCCGGCGCCGGACGGGGGCGCGCAGTGCGCGGTGGTGAACACGGGGAAGGGGTTCGCGCCCAGAACCCAGCAGTCCCGCACGTCCTCGAGCAGCACCGCGCCGCCGTCGGTCCGCAGGAGGGCGCGAGCGACTCGCGGGGCCACCACCTGCCCCAGGGTGCACGCGCCTCCCTGGATCGCGATCGCGGTCGGAGACCCGGCGGCCGCGCCGACGTGCACGTCGTAGGCGCGGGACAAAGTGGAAAGATGCAGCAGGAGCGCGAGGATCTTCATCTCCACGTGCGTGTGCGCGCGGTCCCGTGTCCAGCGGCGCGTCACTGAGCGGTTCCTCTGTCTCTCGGGCGTCCCGCTCGCGGAGCCCCGTCCATGGCGCCGTGAAGGTTCGGCTCGGTCCTCCAGGTCCAGAAGATCCCGAAACTCCTCACTGTTCGCTCCTCACTGCTTCAAAATGGCTCCTGGAGCTGCCGCGCGTGGACCCTCATTACCATAGTAAACCCGAGTGACTCGAACCACCGGCAGAGAGAGAGAGAGAGAGAGAGAGAGAGAGAGAGAGAGAGGGGGGGGGGGGGG
>UFQX01001263.1:0-42554 GCA_900497675.1 Arapaima gigas | reverse complement strand
GGGGGGGGGGGGGGGGGGGGGGGGGGGGGGGGGGGGGGGGGGGGGGTCTTGCATGACTTAATGGTGTCGGTGAATTTTCTGCCTGTTAATGGCTTTGCAGTCGGCGCTGGTGTTTAACACCGACTCTCTTAGTGAGACGTGTTTGTTTTGGGGTCCGGATGGACACCGACTTACCCATTTGAGGAACTGGCTCGGTTCAGGATTTCGAAGTAACTTTTCAGAAGGCTGGCTCTGGGGAGAACAACCAGTTAGTGACATGAGACTGGGAGGGAAAGACCTCCGTCATCAGACCTGCAAGGGACTCCTGCCCCTCAAGGCATGTGACCTAACTTCTACACACAGGGGCCTACAGGGGAAGACCATCGCGCTTGTTCATCTGTAGCAGCTGCACCAGGGACCTCTGAGGACATTTGGCCAACAGTGTCAAATTCGAGGGAAGCTGATGAGGGTGGGGCAGCAGGAGGTTGATGCACTTTCCCAGACTGTGGAACTGCGATGGTCTCAGAGATCCAGACATCTGTGGTTCTCCCACTTTAGTGTCAGGAGTAGATGTGATGGTGGAGGGGACTGCATGTGGTCTGAAGGAACTGTGTAAGTGAACTTAATGAGTGTTAATGGTAGAAACTGTGGTATGAGTTTACCTGCAGCTGGGACCGACTTACCGAGTTGATCAACTTGTTCATCTCCTCTACTGTTAAGGACTTCAGCTTCTGCAGCCTCTGCAAGGAAACGCGATGGTTAAAGACGTGTGGTGTGGGACACGGGGGCTAGAGCAGCAAAAACAAATGACTGCTGGCTTTGGCTGTGGGGTGAGAACAGTGGAGCAGGCGACCAAACTGAAACCGAGGAGGGACTGATGTTACACCTATGAACCCCCACCCTCTCACCCCATTCCTGGGAGCTGTTCGCAAGCTGCGCAGAAAAAGTGCTTGTGCCACCGTGTGTAATCTGAGTGTCCACAGAAGTGAGAGCCACGGTGTCTCAGCACCGATGAACACGTTACAAAGAATCGAACTTTCTGGTATTTCTTGTCTGTCTGGTTCTCAGTTTTGAACCTGATGTGATGTAATGAGCTCCCCATGTCCCTCAGAACTGCTGAATCCCTCCCAAATCCACCTCCCTCACAGCCGTTTCTCTAACACATAACGCAGTTTCTGCTTCACTCGCACAGGTGTCAGTTTCCTTCAGGTAATATTTCGCACGGGGTCTCATTACAAGTGAAATCATGCAATTTTGTTGAGGGTACCAGATGGTGGAGGATCCGTACCTGATCACAGCACAGGCCCTTCTTGGACTTCATCATGTAAAAAACGATGGAGTAAATACATCCGTTCTCCACGTGTTGCTGGAACGGCACACATGACACGTCACACAGTCCTCCTGCCCGGCAGCACCAGGGACTACCTGCAGGAAGCGACAAGCCTCACCTGCTCCATGGATGAAATGATCCACCACATGGAGTAAAGGAACGAGTTTCTGGGGCAAATGTTGTACTGATCCACGGCATACTGGGCAATGCTGGACGCCAGGGAGTAGTCGCGGATGTACAGGCGAGGCTTTGTGCAGGACGCATTGAGCAGCATGCTGTAGTACCTCCCCGCCAGCAGCTCAAAGTGGCACAGGTGACACTGCAGGGGATGAAAAGCAGCAGCAGCAGGTTCCCCTGACACCCGTCACTGTGCAGGATCACAGCTTAGTTTGACGCGCAGAAATGGTGCCCTTACCGGGCCGAAGTCCCGCTGATGCGGCGTGAGCCAATGCTGCTGGAAGGAGAGGAAAGTCTCCACGTCAAGGCTGTACCGCATCCCGTCCTCAGCCTGCTGGACCTGAGTGGCATAGAAACGTCAATGAGCTCAGATCACAGGGCAAACCGGTGGTCCTACTGTTTCCTGATGCAGAAACGGGGCACAGCTTCATACGGAGCATCATTTAGAAACAATACTTCAAATAATACTCCGACTCTGGCTACAGTGAGGAGAGGAAGAGCAGAAACTGCCCCCTGTGCCACTTGGCTCCTACATCCTTTATGTTTTACTGCCTCACGGTGATGCTGCAGAACTAGTTTCCAATGATCCTTCTATTCCTTTGTACTTACCTGGATTTACTTAACTATTTTTATACACCTACTTCTATTCATTTGCCTGTTCATCTACTTATCTCTTCGATGTTTCTGCGTACAGTGCGGTTCAGGGGAAACCACATTTCGTTCTCTCCTGTACCTCTGAATGAGTGCAGAATGACATAAAATGAAAACCTTGAACCCTGAACCTTCCATCAGATAGTAAAGAGTGAAATTCTGCACATAATCATTGCTCTACACTTATTCTGCAACCAATATTACTTATTCTGATTTAGGCTAACAATATTTTATTAACATCTTCCTTCCATCCATCAATGCATCATTCTTTCATCCACCACCTGTGTTGTCCAGACCATCATCGTTCACCATCAAACCATCAAGTCACCTTCACATTTGAATACAGCATCAGTTAACATTCTAACTCTTCTTCCTTTTGCATTATTCTTCAGTCCTTTCTCTGTCTCTGTCTCTGGGTTCCCCCCTCGCTGTCTGATGCCCGAAGTGACTGCCTGGACCCCGGAGCAGGAGCCCCCTGCAGTGTGTGAACAAAGGGAGCTGTGGTGTCCACCTTAGCTGCGACGACCTCTATGAAGTTGTACTGGAACGTTTCATACAGCTGCTTGTTGTAGAGCTCCAAAGAGACACTGGCAGCGGAAACCACATCTGGTTTGCCAAACATCTCGTATTCTTCTGCAGGAATCTCTGGCCGAGCAGCAGCAGCGGCGGTGGCCAGCAGGACAAACACCCCATTGCTCCAGAGAGCCATGGTCACCAATACGATCCGGGACAGGAGATGAGTGGCGTCCTTGTGGAGCAGCTGCCTTTTATAGGGAAGCCCAGCCCTCTGCGTGTCTCCTGCCCTGTCAGCGCTGAGCTGAGTGAGGGGGGCCAGAATCAAGTTCCTTTCCTTGTGTGAAGCACAACAGGTTCGTGGAGACTAAGCACCTCACGCCTGGTTGTTACACACTTACCAATCCTCCCCTTGTGTACCCAGAGGCATCGTCCATTTTGAAACGCAACGTATTTTGACTCTGCAGCAATAAGACCATTTATGTAGCAATAAAACGCTGCTTTTGATCTACTGTAACGAATCAACGTACTGCAAATCCTCCCTTCATCCAGGTCCAGTACTACCATGCCGGTGGGAAGCTGATGCCTTCTAAAGCAGCGCGACTTACATTTGTACAAATTTTATCATATTTGTGAGACAAATAAAAGTAATTCTCAGTTTGTGAGAGGAGCCCAAGTTTCAACGTAGGAGATGCATTGGACTTTCATACTTTTCCGTATTCTGCCATACATAGTGGCTAAAACTCCTCTTTGCAGAATGTTCTGGATGGATGAGAGTAATAGAAACAGCACCACTCTGGAGCTGTGAGTCAATCTTTGCGACCCCCCATGGACCGCAGCCTCCACTCCCAGCTAAGAGTTTGAAGAATCTTATCTAAGCAGATCCGACTGAGTCTGAACACCATCAGACCACGATTTGAAGTGCAAATTCCTGTAAATATGCCAGGAAATCATTTCACTCATGGATTTGTGTGTAAAACTCTGTAACATCCTGCCTTTGAGCATCACCGCTGCACCTCCAAACCGCAGCCGCTCCCCCAGCCTTTTCTAGGTCTTCCTCAGAGATCATGTTGAAGGCTGTGGAGAGGCTCTGGCAGACATTCGGTAGGCAAGACAAAGCCACCAGTCTCCATTTCATGGGATGACCTGCTTGGCTTTATGTACAAGAGATTGAATTTTGACTGGATTTAACTTTATGTTATAGAACGCCTTCCGTGTGAGAATGATAATCTCAAATCATGTATTGTCTTCTAGCATTTACAAACAACTTCTACATCATACAAAAGGCATTCTGAAAAGAAACTTAATCTGTATCCTCTTTCTAAAAGTTTCAACCAAACCAAGTCAGCAAACGGTTTTCATGGTGCCAGCGCTCCAGGACCAGTATTTAAACACTATACTTGGCTTTAAATGCACAATATTGTGTTTTTACTTCAGTGTCACTGAACCTGTGAAATTCTGTTCTGACAAGAAACATAATCTGTGTCCCCATTTTTGAATTTTTCAGGGAGAATGATGTTGCTCATTTTAAGAATCTATGATGTATCAAGCCAAGCAGGTCATGTCTGGAAACAGAGACAAATGGCTTTGTTGTCCCTTCTGCCCTCCTGTCAATCCCACTGCAAGGACACCAAGGTGATCTCAAAGGAAGACCTAGAAAATGCTCTGGGAAGGAAGCGAGTCCTCGGTGCTGGTGAGCCTGCTGGTCGAGGAAACGAAAGCACATTTTTCAAACGGCAGAGCTTTGGATACAGAGTTATGGATGGAGACACATGGTTCTCATAGCGCGTTCGGTGCCACCCTGTCGAGTTCCGAAATGAAGTGCTGAAAGTGTGAAAAGCTGCACGTCTGTCTCCTCTTGTCCTGTGAACCGGCACATTGCAGTACCTATTTATTGCAATTTAGCATGAAACGTGTCTTTGGATTACTAAGAACAGTATCCATATTCTTATTTTTATACAGCTGACAAGTTTTTTTCCTTTTTTTAATTTAGACCTGTTCCTCATTACAGTCTTCCCTCGATAATCGTGGGGGTTAGGGGTGCAAGACCCCCGCAAATGCGGAAAAGCGTGAATAACTCAAGGCTCCCCTAACCCTTTACTGTATTTATAATACATTTCTGTATGTATGTATGGTCGTAAATGATAAAATAGATTAATAATACATATATTTTATGCATTTATGACTTACTAATTTTTTGAAAAGTTTTCTTTACATACACGCGCGTCGTCTGCGGTTTTTTACAGTACACCGCAAATCTCCAAAAAATTCCCATTTAATTATAAGACGGAAAACCTGCAAATAACCAAATCCACGAATATGGAATTCGCGAATCTCAAGAGACGACTGTACTTTTCTACTTTACTGTACTTTAGAAAGTTGGTAAGATCACAAATAAAACCCTAAACGTACATTTGATTGCATGAGCTGCTGCTGTTGGTGGTAGCGCTGCTCTGATGTCTAGTGTGAACATGTTCCAGCACCTGGCAGATAGGGAAGGGAACCCTGGAACAAAACTGAGACATTAAAAGCAGTTACTTTGAGAACATAATCTTTGATATGCCGACAAAACCACACTAATAGGAGAGGAGGAAGAAACTTAGAACCCCACAGAGACTGAAGCAGAGAGCAAAAAAGGGGCTACAGTTAAACTGGAAGAAAACAGAAATCACTGCAACTGCAGGAAACATTAGTGGTGATGATGAAAATGTAGAAGTCAGCCTGACAACTTTTGCCGTTGAGGGGTAACCGACCAACAGCAAGACATCCAACAGTTAAGACAGACACCTGAAACTAGCACTCAATACAGCTACATTGCAAGGTCTCAAGTCTGCTGATGTTTTCACAAGAACAAAGATCCTAAACGCTCATTCACTGGCATTTTCAATAACACCACTCAGATGACAAAGCTGGACACTGATGGAGCAGAACAGGAAAAATAGACTCCTTTAAACTTAATGCTGGAGGCGATTTTACATGACACTATGGACAAAAAAAAGATTGATGCTGGACAAAATCTACTTACATTGGACACAACAATTATGTCCAATACTGGATTCTCAGTGCAACAAGGTCCTTCTTCTGGTCACAACAAGGCAGTGGGTCCAGGTAAGGAGCACGTAAGAGTTAAGGACATTGGTGACTCTAGTGCAGATGGCAGGACAGGGGTGTGTGCTGAGGGGTTTGGGGAGAGATAAGTGACGAAGTGATGCAGCGCAGATGTGCTTTAGATGCCTGATCCCACTACCTGTCATGTGGGCCATATGATGCTATGGGTTTTTTTAGACATAAACAGCAGAGAGCCCGAATATAACAAAATCATCCAGAGTTTCCAGTTTGAAAGGAAAAGCGGACACGGGCGGCTGTGAAATGAGCTGAGTGACGCACATCTGGAACCTGCAAACTGACAAACGAGAAGTCACAACACATGACCCTCCGCGGAACTTCCGCATACGGTCCCGCCTCTGTGGTTCTACTGGCTGAATATTCAGGTCTCTCCGCCTGTGATTGGGTTTCTTTCATTAGCGTCATACCATCTTGTCTTGCTTCTATTAGGCGTCTTGGCCTTACGTCACGTCCCCAGGGCCAATGAGAGCAGGACAGTGTCGGTAGACACCGACACCCCGCAGGCCCACGTCCGGTCGGAGGGGGAAGGCGGAGGTTGCGCTTCCATTCACACAAAAGTCACTTTACACAAACGTTACTGTGACAAACAGGAGCCCGCGATGGTGCTGGACCTGGATCTGTTCCGCTCCGACAAGGGCGGCAACCCCGACATGGTGCGCGAGTCGCAGGCGAAGCGCTTCAAAGACGTCGGTCTCGTGGACAAGCTGATCGCCGCGGACGTCGCGTGGCGTAAATGTGAGCAGCGCGCGCTGGCCTGTCGCACCCGGTCACCTGTCGCGCGGGTCCAGGGAGCCGCGGCGATACTGAAAGTGAAAGGGTCCTTGTCCGCGACGCACCGACCTTATCGCTTTGTTATTGAGTTTTTGCTGTCATTCTGTGTTCGGATTCTGTGTTCGGGTGGCAGTTGTAACAGCGCGCGCAGCAGAGATTTTCTAGAGTGGGAAGCAGCGCACGTGTGGAGAACGCGAGCGGGCTGATGCAATCCGCTGCAACATAGTGATCCGTGTTTGCCATATAGTAATCTCTGCCTGCCACATAGTGATCCGTGTTTGCCATATAGTAATCTCTGCCTGCCACATAGTGATCCGTGTTTGCCATATAGTAATCTCTGCCTGCCACATAGTGATCCGTGCCTGGTGATGCTCTGTCTTTACAATGTGTGTATACACGTATCTGCCGAATAGTGATCCATGGCTGCTATATAGTGATACCTGGCTGCAACATAATAACATGGCTGACGTAACACTTATGATGCCGGATGAATCCAGTTTGTATATCTTTTTCTGCCACATAGTGCTCCCCGCCCTTCCGTGTTTGCAACATGGCTTAACTATCAGTTTACAGTGGTTGTAGTGATCCTCACCTGCCACATAGTGACCCTGTGGCCCTGGATGAGTGGTTTGTCTGTCATTGTAGCCCTGCGTAGCATGTCCTGTGTAACGCGTGTTCCTTCATCCCCCACCCACACCCAGGCCGGTTCACCGCCGACAACCTGAACAAGGTGAAGAACTTATGCAGCAAGACCATCGGGGAGAAGATGAAGGTGAGCTGGACCAGGGGGTGCTTGTTACTGTGACACACAGGGACTGGCTGCAGAGATGACAGCGTGTTGTTAGGGGTCTTGTGTGGGCTCTGTGAGGGTTTGACGCTCCCCAACTCGACACAGGCTGGCTCTCTTGCTGTGGTGACTGTGCTCTCCCTCCCTCTGCAGAAGAAGGAGCCCGTGGGGGACAACGACTCTCTGCCTGAAGATGCCCAGAACCTGGAGGCTCTGACTGCAGAAATACTCTCGGTACGCCATCACACGTGCATGAGGAGGTGTGGCCTATTGTGGTGGAGGGGCTCTGTCAGTGAATCAGCAGCCAGTGGACACACACAGGCTGTACTTACGGTAGTTAAGGGTGTAAAATAGTGCATAAATGTGCACAGAAATGAATGCAGCATCTTATATTAAATAGAAAAGCACCACAGAGTGATGCTGGAGTCCCTGCTGGGAGCATCATAATCTGTGGGGGAGACCTGGAGCAGGTGGAACCTGTTCACTGTGCCTCACCATGTGACAGACCCTATGCCCCATCCTCTCTGCAGGCACTCACAGTCACACAGATCAAGAAGCTCCGCCTGCTGGTGGATGAGGCCGTGCAGAAGAGCGACAGCGAGCGCCTGAGGCTCGAGAACGAGCGCTTTGAATCCCTGCGTGAGATCGGCAACCTGCTGCACCCCTCTGTGCCCATCAGCAACGATGAGGTGAACGAGGCACTCGGGGGGNGGGGGGGGGGGGGGGGGGGGGGGGGGGGGGGGGGGGGGGGGGGGGGGGGGGGGGGGGGGGGGGGGGGGGGGGGGGGGGGTCAGGCTGGGAGGTAATGAGTCTGTAACCCCCTGCCTATGTGGGGCTATGGTGTAGCTCCAGTGTGGCTGTGATGATGATAGAAACTGTCTGCTTGGTCTGTGGTCTGACGGTGCCCTCTGCTGCGCCCCCTGCAGGATGTGGACAACAAGGTGGAGCGCACCTGGGGCGACTGCACAGTGCAGAAGAAGTACTCGCACGTGGACCTGGTGGTTATGGTGGATGGTTACGAGGGCGAGAAGGGCGCCGTGGTGGCCGGCAGCCGTGGCTACTTCCTCAAGGCAAGCACACCGCTCCTTCTCCACCACAAGGGGCGCCCTAGACCATGGTCTCAGGCAGTCCAACCTTAGTGCCTTGTGGCTGAACCTTACAGTGAGAAGTGGAGATGTTCTCACATGGCACATTGACCTCTCGTGTGTGTGTGTGTGTGTGTGTGTGTGTGTGTGTGTGTGTGTGTGTGTGTACGTACGTCTTCCACAGGGGCCCTTGGTGTTCCTGGAGCAGGCGCTCATCAACTACGCGCTTCGCATCCTCCACAGCAAGAGCTACACGCCACTGTACACACCCTTCTTCATGAGGAAGGAGGTGATGCAGGAGGTGGCGCAGCTGAGCCAGTTTGATGAGGAGCTGTACAAGGTGCCGCCCACCTCTGCCCTGTTTACATACATAACTGTCATCAAGTGTAAAGGAGTCAAAACCATAACAAATCTGCATGAAACTTAATAATTGAGTTGTGAAACAAATGACACCAACTGCAGTGTTGGACATGAAACTATGGAGACTCTGTGTGTGTGTGTGTGTGTGTGTGTGTGTGTGTGTGTGGTCGCACTGATGGCAGGTGATCGGCAAGGGCAGTGAGCGCTCAGACGACACCACCGTGGATGAGAAGTACCTGATTGCGACGTCAGAGCAGCCCATCGCTGCGTTCCTGCGTGATGAGTGGCTCAAGCCCGAGGATCTGCCTCTGCGCTTTGCCGGCATCTCCACCTGCTTCCGCCAGGAGGTGGGGTCTCACGGACGCGACACGCGCGGCATCTTCCGCGTGCACCAGTTTGAGAAGGTGTGTCGGCCGTCCAATTCCCACAGTGCAGTTCGGCAAGCTAACCAGTGTATCTAAAGGCTGTTCGTCTCCCGCGGCTCCGCAGATCGAGCAGTTTGTTTACGCCTCTCCCCACGATGACAAGTCCTGGGAGATGTTCGATGAGATGATCGGAACCGCAGAAGAGTTTTACCAGTCGCTGGGGATCCCGTACCGCATCGTCAACATCGTGTCAGGTCTCCTCTCTCTCTCTCTCTCTCTCTCTCTCTCTCGTTCTCTCTCTCTCGCACGCACGCACGCATGCGCACACACACACACACACACACACACACACCGGCCGTCTGCTCACAACCACTCGTCTCCCAGGTGCCCTGAACCACGCAGCCAGCAAGAAGCTAGACCTGGAGGCCTGGTTCCCAGGATCCTCTGCATTCCGCGAGCTCGTCTCCTGCTCCAACTGCACCGACTACCAGGCGCGCCGCCTGCTCGTTCGCTACGGCCAGACCAAGAAGATGATGGACAAGGTGAGCAGGGGGCGGAACTCGGCGGGACAGCTGCAGTGCCTGGCTCTACATTTTCCTGGCCTGCCTTACCCAGACAGACTCTTACCCTCACTTCCACACGTCTTACACATTTAAACAGCGCAAGTACGAGATACAATCCTGTCAGGAGAGGAGTGTCTTTAGGATTCAGTGTGTTTAACAAATTTTGGGTACAGATTTTCAAGTCACAAAAAACTAATTTCTGAAACAGATTTTAACACCGTCGTTGAAATAAGAAGTCACAGATCTATGCTGTATTTTTATGTATTGTAGCTACAGATAAAATTTTTCTAGAACCTGTCCTGACTTCTGTTCCCCACTGTGTACTGACCCTGACCCACCAGGCTGAGTTTGTGCACATGCTCAATGCGACCATGTGCGCCACAACACGGGTCATCTGCGCCATCCTGGAGAACTACCAGACAGAGGAGGGCATCGTCGTCCCCGAGAAGCTGCGCCAGTTCATGCCCCCAGGTGAGCGGCTTGGTGGTTTCTGTCTGTCTGTCTCTCTCTGTCTGTTTCTCTCTCTCAAAACCTCATGTGTGTCTGTGCCTCAGGGCTGACAGAGCTCATTCCATTCGTGAAGCCGGCACCGATTGACCAGGAACTGTCCAAGAAGCAGAAGAAGCAGCAGGAGGGCACCAAGAAGAAGAAACAGGCCCATGGGGAGCAAGATCTGCATGACCAGGTGGAGAACATGTCCATCAATGAGTCATAGCAACTCTGAGCTCCGCCCACACACCACCAGCAGGTCAATGGGGGTGGGGCCAGGGATAGGGAGTCCCTCTCCCCTGTTGCATGATGAATAATGAGATGGAGGTTTTGGAAAGTGGACTGTGCTTGTATATCAGCCCCCCAACCCACACACACACGCGCACATGCCTGATGTCGTCCTTTGCTGCAGTCCTCCTGTGTGCGACGCCCCCTGCTGTTGGTTTTCTGCTGTATTTATTGGCTGTAGAGCTGTTTTCTGAGGACAGCAGTGAATCTCTGTGATCAAACTATTAAATGTCTAACAGAGAAATTGCTAGAGTGTGTCACTCGTTTTTATTGTGTGCACCCACACACACACACACACACACACCCGCCTGTGCAGTGACCAGTCCACCTGAAAACACACGTCACTCTGTTGGCCTCAATCCCGTTATTCTCTACAGGGAGGACAGTTCCTGGATGAAAAAGTGTGTTTGCTTGTTAAAATGCCAGAACAAGTGATTGTCTAATCACCTGTCGACCGTTTCTGATCCATACCTGAAAACAGCCAAATATCAAAAGAACCGCAAAGTAAATTCAGTTATCATTATTTTTATTATTGTCATCATGTGTAAAGAACTTGCAGTCTATTCCAAGTTGGGGCCTTATGTCATGTAGAAGAGTTGATGTAATGTGGTAAAGAACTAACTTATTCACAGTAATAATGTTGAGTCTGTTCTGCTTGTGGTTTTGTATTTATTTCATTAAGACTCACTGACTCATTTTATTTATTGAGAAGATTTTAGCTGTTGACAGTGCCTGAGGTTCAAAGTAATAAAAAAGCTGATTTGATTGTTTTTTTTTGACCACATGCATTTTGATTGTTATTTTCAGTTGAAAATGTGGATTTTATAAAAATCTTGTAACTTAGGGTTTTAGTTTTAAGCTGGGGACACCAGGTAAGTTTTAAAATGGGTTTCTCTCCCACGTTTACAAAATATTTAGTCTTATTTTCTGGTTTGTGAGCATGACTTTTTTTTACAATAAACATCGGAATCGATACTAATCAATAATCAATGTCCACGAAAGGCTAAAGGACAGTAAAATGAAGGATGAGGCCTAATAACTATTCATGTTTTTATCAAAGCTGTAGGCCTGTGAGGGAAAGGTTGATGTGTGTGTGTGTGTGTGTGTGTGTGTGTGTTTCACAGGAGAGATACTGAGAGGTGTGTCCTGTATGTGTGTGTATTTTCTCTCTTTTTCTCTTTAATTTTCAGAAAAAACCAACTTCACAGTAAATGTAACTGATGTAAAAGTTACAATATTCAAATGATGCTGGGCTGCAACCAGCCCCATGTCACCCTTTTCACATCGAAACTTTAAAATAAGCACAAATTAAAGCTCTTTCTGAGAGCTGTGAATATTTACACATGATCACCTTTTCAGAAACACACATTGAAATTTACTGTGACCCATGAAAAATACAAATTTTGTGCTTAGCTCAAAAATGCTTGTTTTCCTCAGATGACCAGAGAAATAAGACCAAGACAAGAAGGATATTGTGATAAAAAATGACTGAATGGTGCCCCCTAGGTGGGTGAAATGTCGCCTCTATTCAGCACTTTTACACACCTTCACCTGTTTACACACCAGAGGGTCGACTGCGTCGCTGGGCTGTTACTGACTCTCACTCTGGAGTTATAAACAAGTCAAGTTGCAAACACACTTGTGGTTGCTGTTGGCCTCTGCAGCTGAGCGGCTCCCTGTGACCGGAGTGTCGCTCTCCTGAAGACGCGCTGTGTGACCTCTCTGGAGGGGTGAGGACAGCTCCCCCACAGGACCTCCCTGTTGGACACCGCGCCCCCACAGTCAGTGAGGGTCCACCCAGTGGGCGGCAACATCACTCAGCCAACCTTCATATTGGCCACACCGGGGGCACGGTCTCGCTGTTGAAGTTCGTCCTCAGTGCAGGTCAACAGGTGAGTCCCCAGCTCGTCTTCGAGCGTGTGTGTGAGTGTGTGTGTGTGTGTGTGTGTGTGTGTGTGTGTGTGTGTATGCGCTCTATATTTCTGTTTACACTTCAGGGGGCTGTTGGTGGTGACAGTGTGGAGAACAGTAGACATCTGAAATATGGAATAAAACGCATATTTACTGATGGTGGGGGTTATATTAATAATTCTGTTTATTTTTGCCTGTTTTGTTTCCCTCTAAAGGCCCTGCTGAGTTTTTCCCTGATCAGTGACTTTTACCTCCCACCTTCTCTTCCCCTGCTCTGCCTTTCTGGACGCGTCTGTAGAGCCGTGTGTTGTGCACGATTGTGTACGTGTGTGTGTGTGTGTGTATGTTTGTGTGTGTGCAGCTGTGGGGGTTTCCAGGAAGATCCTGCTTCAGCACCAGGCCACTGGAGAGCGCTCCGCCTGCACACCCAGATTAGGCGTCTTATCAGGAACTCCCACCGGGTGGGGAGCCTATCCCACTCACACACTCTCCCAGGGTCCACACACCTTACACACACCGCTATGTGTGCTGAGACCCAGTTTACAGAAAGTGCGCCACTCACACACACACAGAGGCAAAACTTAGCAAAACCTTCATCCAAAGTTGTATGTAAACTGTATGATGCAATTTTAATGACGCAGTTGGGTAAAAAAGATCTCGTACGAATGTATGATGGAGACATTTGAACTCAAAACACATTATTACTAAAACTTTTTATATTTATATTAAAACTTTTCCTTTAACAGCTTTAAACTACAGCAGTAATGTAAACCCTTCAAAATGTCTTATTAATGTATTTTAGACTTTTTGCTGTTCCTTCTTTTCGGTGCTTTTTGACAACGTCACCAGACTCCATCAGGCTGAAACGTGAAATTCTGGCCACACAGAGGAACAGGCCTCAGAAGACTGTTCTGGAAGCACTGGGGACGGCTCCTGGCACCTCCACACTAACACCCCGCTGCATGTTTCTTTAGTTTGATTTGGGGTAGCAGGTGCCGCAGTGGTTAGCGCTGCCGCCCAACAGTAGAAGGTCCAGGGTTAGAATCTGTGAGAAGCTGTGGTGCCTTGATAACCCTGCTGTGAAAGTGGGTAAATCGGTGTACAGACCTCACACTGTACAGGTCCGGGGGGAAAAGGGTGACATGCATGTTGATAATTCTGTATTCGGTTGTGAGCTGTCAGGCCCTCAGGCTGTCCATTCAGTGTTCGGTGTCTCTCCACAGAGTGAGAACAGCTCCGTCCATCATGTCCGCCTTTCTGCATCACTGTCCCTTTCTGAAGGGCGTCCCGCGGGGGCAGCTGAAGGGTGCCGTACCCCTCCTCTTCCGCCTGGCCGACCGCTGTCCCGCCATCTCCCGCTACGTGTCCACGAGCACCGCCGTGGCCCAGAAGGCCAGGAAGCCCGGGAGTAACAGTGAGACGCGCGTCCACACATGCACGTGCACACACCCACACCCCTATAGCAGCAGTTTCCACGCCACTAAAACACTCCTTCGTTTTGCTAATAAGAATTTTTTTGGGGTGGTTATCAACTGACCAGTGACCAGAGTATCATGTATATTATTTTTTTAAATCTTGTACACAAATTAATGTTTTATTTTACACTTGGGCAGCAAACTTGCGAAAAAACAACCCGTGTGTCAGTGGTTCTCAGTCAGGCTCCAGTCACAGAAAACTGAGAAAAAGACATTTAATGGGAAAAAAAACCAGAGAAAACTGGAAAGGGGCTGAATTCTTTTTCTCAGCCCTGTAGATGTGATGATGAACCTGAGACAGTGAAGACCAGGAGATGTGGCCTCTGTTTGCTCCTCTGTGTGAACATCCTGCTCTCGGTCAGTGTGGACCCATCTGCAGGGTGTGTGTTTTACTCTACTGTACCCCCAGGCTCCCTGCCCCTGCACAGCAGCCCCCAGCGTTCTCTGGCTCAGTCCGCGAAGGAGGTGGCCATGAAAATGGCCAAAAGCTGCCCGTTCGTCTCGTCCCAGGTGGAGGTGGTGCGCGCCAGTCCCGAGGTGCAGGAGGACGTCCTCCCTCGGTCTGCAGGTACAGAGAGGACGCCACAGCCATGGAGCACAAACACACTCCTGCATGCTTACACACTCACCGCGAGCCGTCTCTTCCAGGCATGCCGAGCTCTCTGCTGAGGGGCCTGCCGACCTCCATCAGCGATATGCTGTTCCCCTTCAAGGAGGGTCCCCTAGCCGTGAGCCACCTTCTGGGCGACTACATGGGTGAGCAGATGCACATTCTCCTGCTGTCCACCACAAAGAGCCCCACGTTGCCCTCCTGTCGTGACCGCCACCTTTTTCCTCCCCCGAGCAGAAGGTCCCGGCTTCGACTACGACAGCTTCTTTGAGGAGAAGATCTCCGAGAAAAAGAGGGACCACACCTACCGCGTGTTCAAGACCGTCAACCGCCGGGTTGACAACTTTCCCTTTGCGGAGGACTACTCTGTGGCCGGCCGCCACGCTGCCAACGTTTCGGTGTGGTGCAGCAACGACTACTTGGGCATGAGCAGGCACCCCCGTGTGCTCACAGCCATCCGGTAAGACCTGCGCAGCTCTTCTAGCCCAGCAGGGGGGCAGTGGTTAGGAAACTAGATTGGAGACCAGAAGCTCTATGAGATCAAATTATTGTTATTCCCTCTGGAGACAAATCCTGCTGTGTTCAGAGAGCTGCAAACTGGCCTTTAAACCACCACAATAAAGACACTGCAGGCAGCACTTGATCACAGCAGCATATTTCTTCACATCTCGCACAATAAATATTGTTGATATTGAGAACATGGTGGTCTGCTGACCTGAAGACCTGATCTTGAGGAGTTGAGGGATCTTCTGAAATGTTGTTAAGTTTCTCCATCCGGGTGTGTAAAGAGGGAAGACGGAGTGGTTTCTGTTGAGATCGTAGTTGAGCACCTAAAGCTGGACTCCTCTCTGTGATCCAGTGACACTCTGGAGAAGTACGGTGCTGGGGCTGGAGGCACCAGGAACATCTCTGGCACCAGCAATATCCACGTGGCCCTCGAGCGCGAGCTGGCCGACCTCCACGGCAAAGATGCGGCGCTGGTCTTCTCCTCCTGCTTCGTGGCCAACGATTCGACACTGTTTACACTGGCCAGGATGCTCCCAGGTCAGATGTCCTTCTCGTGCTTTTTGTCCAGCATTTTCAGTACCTTTTTGTCTAGTTTTGGGTCACGTTTGGCTGCGGCAATGCATGTGTGGTGACTGACACGAGGATGGTCCCTTGCCTCTGCTTTCTCCAGGGTGCGAGATCTTTTCGGATGCAGGTAACCACGCCTCCATGATCCAGGGCATCCGCAACAGCGGGGCCAAGCGCCACATCTTCCGCCACAATGACACCGCGCACCTGGAGGAGCTGCTGAGCCGCTCAGACCCGAATACCCCCAAAATCGTGGCCTTCGAGACGGTGCACTCCATGAAAGGTGAGCAAGGAGATGCCGCATGGAACCTGTGGGCTGGTCACATGTGGGGCTCTGCATGTTTGTAGTACTAGTAAACCCTGCTAACTCACCTACAGGTGAACCCGCACCTCTAGTGTAGCACCAGTAAACACTGCTCTCTTGTCTGGAGAGTAGATTGGCAGTACTAGTAAACTCCTACTAACTAACTAAGGCTCATAATTATGATTGATAGGTTTACAGGACAAATAAATAAAAACTGCCAAATTTTCTGAGGGATTGTTGCCATTAGTCATGACGCATCGCCGGGGGCGTCCGGTCTCGTGAGGTCCCCCCATCGTCAGCTGACAGCTCATTATGCAAGTTGAGGGTAAAAGGACTAACTTCATCGGCTGTGGCCCCCAGGTGCCATCTGCCCGCTGGAGGAGCTGTGTGACGTGGCCCACAGGTACGGAGCCCTGACCTTCGTGGACGAGGTGCATGCCGTCGGCCTGTACGGGGCTCACGGCGCTGGAGTCGGGGAGAAGGAAGGAGTCATGGGCAAGATGGATATCATCTCGGGCACGCTGGGTAAGTGCTGCGGGGGCCCTGTACGTTTGGACACCAGCTGAACATGGCTGAAGTTCTGACTCCCCACTTACTGCACAGTAAGAGTCAGTTCTGCTTCATCAAAACGTCCAAGAGTGTCAGTCTAGAGCCTCTTCACCAGCTCCCAGCATCCCTCAGTGCTAAGGCCACGTCCAGATGGGTCACATGACGCAGACAGGAGTCTGGGTGCTAATCTGAAGCAGCACTGAGTGGCACACGCCCTTATCACAGCGTCCAGGACCCCACAGGGGTGCTTATCAGTGCCCGGTGGAGCAGCCTCCCACCCTCCAGGGGCAAGATAGAGGAACCAGCGCAGAGCTGTACACCACACCGCAGTGCAATTTACCGCAGTATGATGTGCCATAGCACAGTACAGCACAGTATACTACTGTAATCCACTCTGCAGGAGTGGAGTACAGCACAGCACCATAAACACAACATAGTACAGCTCACAACAGTAAAATCTGCCACAGTGAACGACCGCTGAGTTTGCAGCCGGGGTGCGTGACGCCCTGGGAGACACGGAGGGCAAGCAGAACGCGCTCGCACCCTCCACCGGCTCTCTGACGCATCTGCTGTTGCAGGCAAGGCCTTCGGCTGCGTGGGCGGCTACATCGCAAGCAGCGCCGCCCTAGTAGACACGGTGCGCTCCTTTGCTGCCGGCTTCATCTTCACCACGTCGCTGCCCCCCATGGTGCTGGCTGGGGCGCTAGAGTCCGTCAGGGTCCTCAAGAGCACCGAGGGCCAGAGCTTACGCCGCGCGCACCAGAGGAACGTCAAACACATGCGGCAGCTGCTGATGGATGCCGGGCTGCCCGTGATCAACTGCCCCAGTCACATCATCCCCATCCAGGTGAGTTCAAGACCAGCAGGTGCCACAGGTGCAGTTGCCAGTTCTGTCACAGTCAGCCGTGGACCCTCTGGGAGAATCTCAAATGTCGTTAAAACCGTTACACTGGAAGGCTTTTGTTTCAGCGTTCAACTGTTTGTATAAACTCCTACGAGGACGACACCCAGTTACTGACCCGTCTGTGAACACCTCGTGTGTGTCTGTGTACCAGGTGGGCAACGCAGAGCAGAATTCCAAGGTGTGTGACATCCTACTGGAGAGGGACAACATCTACGTTCAGGCCATTAACTACCCCACGGTGCCCCGGGGGGAGGAGTTACTGCGCCTCGCGCCCTCCCCCCACCACGAGCCCGCCATGATGGACTACTTTGTGGGTGAGTGAGGGTGGCAGGAGCATCAGGTATCTCCGCAAGCAAACACCAGTACAGTGTGTGTTCTTACTACTTTGCTCTTAGGGAAGCGTTCAAAGGACTGTTCCAGAAACATCTACACAGTCCAGTTTCAGCAGCAAGAGGCCTGGTGGCGCTCCCTCGTGGCCACTTTTCTCACCAACACGCTAGTCAATGTCGGGCTCCTCAAATCACTTCTATTTGAGGCAGCAGGTGAAATTGTGGTTAATGGCATCACCAGCAATAGAAGGACCTGGGTTTGAGTCCCACCTCCTGCTATGGTGTCCCTGATTGCAGTTTTTACCCTGTAGCGATACAGAAACAATTCCCATGCTTTACGACTGAGTAAATCAGAGTAAATAGCTCAGTGTACAGACGTGACAGTGTTAAGGAAGAGAACGATACAGGGTACTAATGTTTGCTGATGTCTTTGGCAGAGAAACTGCTGGAAGCCTGGAAAGAGGTGGGCCTCCCTCTGCAGCGCCCTGCTGTGGCCGCCTGTACTTTCTGCGACCGCCCGATGCACTTTGACCTCATGACCGAGTGGGAGAAGTCCTACTTCGGCACCATGGAGCCGCAATACATCACAGTGTCAGCCTAATCACCCCCCACAGACACTGGAGGGGGCAGAGCTTTGGAGGTGTCGCCACACGTGATGCAGGGTGTGTTTGCTGTGTTCACTTCTACACTTGAAAACAATACACTCCACCAAACTACATGTGTTTGTGTGTGTTGGCAGTTTCTTTGACTTGTGTTTTAATACTAATATTTTACTGAGGCAGTTTCTGGCCCCCTGTGCTCTCTGGTGAGGGCGGGGCCACAGTGGCCCGAGGGGGCCAGCACTGTGTGTCACTGAACCACAATGTGTGACGCTGCCACTTCCTGCACGGTGAAATCGTCACGCCTGCACTTGGAGCACTTTACCATCACTGTTACTGCTATCACCGTTATTATTATTATATCAAAAATTTTTATTATTGTTATTAGATGCAGCACTAGCCTTAGCAGAGATATTATTATTATTATTATTATTATTATTGTTACTACTACTAATAATAATAATAATGAGACAAGTATTATTTCCAGAGTGACCCTTCTCTGACTGAGCACCATCATTAAAGTCATGGCTGTTAAAGTGATGCCGTGTTGTTACTGTACTCATATTTCCATCCAGAGAGACAGTGACTCTGCCTCCTGGTGGGATGTGACAGACTGGGGTTTGAGCCTCTCCACCATTCTGAGTGTGAGACAGGTTCCACTGGCTTCACATTGGGTTTGGGGAAGAAGGATATTATTATTATTATTATTATTATTATTATTATTATTATTATTAATACTGCTACTAATAATAATAAATTTATTGACCAGTGTGAAATTCAGCACATTGTTGACTGTAGTTAGTACGTAGGGTTGCCATTGCACATCACTGTAGTATTTCATTCTTTAACAGTAGTGTATTACTGTAGTACTTTACTGTAGTACACTAGAGCAGGTCTACTACAATGAATCCATGTAAAACGTGAGTGTACTCCAAGTGAGCACTTGTCCGGGATCCAAGTATATTTTACTTACATAAAGAGTACTGTGCCCTCACTTCAGATCAGTAAAGTGAGCCCAAAACATAGCACCAGCGTAGCTGTACAGCTTTACACCTTTATCGGGGTTGTGAACACCGTGCTCTCCAGTGTCGCGCACTGACTACGTCATAAACGTGCTTATAAGATGCGTCGAGTGGATAGTCGCGTCATCTAAGAGCGCCTGTGAATGCGAATCGTCATCAGTGTGCGGCTGCCTGCAAGCGCAGTAGACGTCCCTCGGAGCCTGAGTGTTACTGCGGGGACTTCGTGTAAAAGTGTGTAAGCTGCGGTAAAAAGAGCAGCGGGACCATGGCGCAGTACAAGGGCGCCGCGAGCGAGGCCGGCCGCGCCATGCAGCTCATGAAGAAGCGCGAGAAGGAGCGCGAGCAGCTGGAGCAGCTAAAGCAGAAGATCGCCGAGGTGAAGCACAGACACGGTGAAAAAACACTGAGACAACAGCCACAGCTATAGACAGGCTTCCATAGCATAGAGTAGCACCATAATAATACACAGACAACAGCGAGTGACACAAACGGTAATATGTAAATTATAATGGGTGCAAAGCCGTGCAGAAGTAACGGTGTATCAACGATAGTACAGAAATAGTTTACAAATCTACAAAAGAGCTAAGAAATAAAGGGCACATCGATCAAAAATTATAGGTAAACAAATGCTGAGTATGTGTAAATAATTGATTGGTGTATGTGAACGTATATAAGTGGCTGTACGAGCAATGAATGTGAAATGCACATAAAGAAATGGAGCACACGTGAACAGAACCGAATCTGGGCAGCCTCGCAGGTGAAGTGTTGGCCTCTGGGGTGTCAGTATGTGTGGATCAACCGTGTGAGACGGATACACATATATATTCAAAAGACTTAATATTAACAAACCCCCTCAAAGGGAGAACCACACAGAATGTAAGAGACTTGCCTCACACCGCAAATACGCGGTATTTATGGACACAAAACACAGTATAGCGATCTCTCTGAGCATAAGGCACTCGCTCTGGTGCTCAGCGTGTGGACAGAGACTGTAGTAAACAAGGGGCAGTGTGGAAACTGCCGTCTGTGAGTGAGGGCAGGTAGGAGGGTTTAACTGTGCTGTCCCAGCATCATGTGGACTCAGGTGTGTGTGGAGTCCAGTCCAATGTCCCCACATGCTTTCCTCTCTTGCTTGGCAAGGGTAGGGTAGTGCTGTGATGTTCAAACCCTTGTTGAGTCTCTTTCTCGTTCTCTCAGGACAACATGGTCAAGTCCAACATTGACAAGAAGTTCTCAGCGCACTACGATGCTGTGGAGGCCGAGCTCAAGTCCAGCACAGTGGGTGAGTTGGGGGTGGGTGTTGGCAGAGTGAGAGAGAGGAGTGGTCACTGTGTCTGTGTTCGACAGAGGCGCTACTCTAAACAACATTTCCATTGTGACTTACCATGAATAAACCTACCTGCCAGCTATGGAGAGGAAAACAAAAAGCTTGACCTGCCAAGGAGAAAAAATAAACTTCCATTGGGTTCCTGCTCTTGAGCATTCTGTGCTATTACAGTGGCATTGTTTCTGACACACTCCCTACCACCACCACCCCATGCTTAACCTGTCAGTGTCCACGTAGAACCCGAAACATGCCTGTGTTCCTCTCAGGCCTGGTGACCCTCAATGACATGAAGGCCAAGCAGGAGGCTTTGGTGAAGGAGCGTGAAAAGCAGCTGGCCAAGAAGGAACAGTCCAAGGAGCTGCAGCTGTGAGTATACACACCCATACCTTCACTGTACACTCCGTCTTCCTTTGTTTGCCATCACTCACGCACACACACACACACACACACACACACACACACACACACACGCAGAGGAGTGGGTGTCCTGAAGGTCCACATTAGTGATGTTCAGAAATGCGCTGGTGTGTTTGTCACACTGTCCATCAAACGCCCCCCTCTCCCGTCGGTTCTCTCTGCAGCAAACTGGAGAAGCAGAAGGAGAAGAAGAGGAAAGAGGAGCAGAAGAGGAAGATTGCCAGCCTATCATTCAACCCTGAGGATGAGGAGGAAGAAGTTGAAGGAGATGAAGAAGATGATAAACAGGAAGAAGAGGAGCTGGACTGTAAGTCTTGTTTGGTTGGATGCTACTTGAATTTCATTATAGCTCATTTGTTCTTGGTTATTTTAAGAAGCATGTGTTGCTCAGCACTAAAGTGTCTCTATGGGGTTGCTGTCTTTCAGCCATGGGGCTCTTTAAATACATTTTGTGGTTCGGGAAGCCTGGTGAGAGGCACAGGCGAGGCCTGCTTTCTGGAACTGCAGCGTTTATAGCACTGTCTCTTATGAATTGTTCTTGCTTCAGACATGCCAGTTAAGAAGAAGAAACTGGGGAAGAATCCAGATGTGGACACAAGCTTCCTGCCCGACCGTGATCGGGAGGTATGAAGTTAATGGCATCCACAGTAAAACAGTGATGGAGTATCACAACAGCAGACATCTTGAAACACTATCTGTATGGGTGTGTGTGTGTGTATTCGTTCCCAGGAGGAGGAGAACCGGCTAAGGGAGGAGCTCCGACAGGAGTGGGAGCGGAAGCAGGAGAAGATCAAGAGTGGGTCACAGCAGCCACACTGGAGCTCAAAGACTCCATTGTCTCCTCCACACTGAGCCATTTACACTGAACCAGAGTAGCTGTTACACCAAGCCATTTCCACAGAGAATGTTGTATGTGTGTTTGCAGGTGAGGAGATTGAGATCACGTTCAGCTACTGGGATGGTTCTGGCCATCGGCGCACAGTCAAGGTATGACAATGCCACCCAGTGTTCCTCAGCACTCACTGCCAGTCCAAACTGCAGTGTGTTGAGTTTGATTGTGTCAACAGCCTCCCTTTGACTTCATCTCATTTGCATGTAACCCCCTACCAAGGACTCTGAGATTATGACCTAAATACACATTTAGGTGGATCTGCAGATTTGTCCTTAAAACTGTTTTAGTGGGGGGGGGGCTGCTTATGGATCAATGGCACTGTGTGATGTGATGACTGTGACAAGTGACACTGTTCTCCCCTCTGTGGTGGTGAAGATGAAGAAGGGCAACACGATACAGCAGTTCCTGCAGAAAGCGCTGGAGGTGCTGAGGAAGGACTTCAGTGAACTCCGGTACCAGTGTGAGCGCCGAGTTTACTCTGGAGCTACACGTGTTCGTGTGACTTGCTCAACAATTTGTGTCTTGCTCTCTCTCTCTCCGTGTGTGTGTGTGTGTGTGTGTGCCTGCTGCAGATCAGCTGGCGTCGAGCAGCTGATGTACATCAAGGAGGATCTCATCATCCCACACGTAAGAACTCTGAGACTCAGTGAATCATCAGTTGTTTAACACAGACAGTTGCTCCTCGAGTTAAACACTTTAGATGAGAATTTAACAATGCAAACATTTTCCTGTTTGTTTCAGTAGCATTTTCTTCACTTGTCTTTTCAAACATTTTTCCCTGTTGTGCAGTGAACACAAGCTGTTCACCACCCAAGCCAACTGATGACAGTAAAGAGTGCCAAATACAGTAGGCTTGTGACACCACTTTAATTCAGCTCACTTTGCTTACAGCCCCTGTTTGGTGTTCCTGGGTGTTAGGAATATTATACAGTACTGTGCAAAAGTTTTAGGCAGGTGTGAAAAAATGCTGCAAAGTAAGAATGCTTTCAAAACTAGAAATGTTAATAGTTTGCATTTTGCTAATTGATAAAAAATAAAGTGAATGAACAGAAGAGAAATCTAAATCAAATCAATATTTGGTGTGACCACCCTTTGCCTTCAAAACAGCATCAATTCTTCTAGGTACACTTGCACAGTTTTTGGAGGAACTCAGCAGGGAGGTTGTTCCAAACATCCTGGAGAACTAACCATAGATCCTCTGTGGATGTAGGCTTGCTCAAATCCTTCTGTCTTTTCATGTAATCCCAGACAGACTCGATGATGTTGAAATCAGGGCTCTGTGGGGGCCATATCATCACTTCCAGGACTCCTTGTTCTTCTTTATGCTGAAGATTGGCTCCAAATTTACTCTGCAGCAGGACAACAACCCCAAACAAAGTCAATCAGATGCCTCCCTGATGGTATTGCATGATGGACAAGAATCTGCCTGTGTTTCTCAGCACTGAGGACACCATTAATCCTGACCAAATCCCCAACCCCATTTGCTGAAATGCAGCCCCAAATCTGCAAGGAACCTCCATCATGCTTCACTGTTGCCCTCAGACACTCATTCTTGTACCGCTCTCCAGCCCTTCAGCCAAATATTTCACGTTTTGACTCATCAGTCCAGAGCACCTGCTGCCATTTTTCTGCACCCCAGTTCCTATGTTTTCGTGCATAGTTGAGTCGCCTGGCCTTGTTTCCACATCGAAGGCATGGCTTTTAGCCACAATTCTTCCACGAAGGCCACTTCTGGCCAGAAGTCTCCGAACAGTAGATGGGTGTACCTGGGTCGCACTGGTTTCTGTCAGTTCTGAGCTGACGGCACTGCTGGACATCTTCCGATTTCGAAGGGAAGTAAGCATGATATGTCTTTCGTCTGCCGCACTAAGTTTCCTTGGCCGACCACTGCGTCTACGGTCCTCAACGCCGCCCGTTTCTATGTGCTTCTTCAAAAGAGCTTGAACAGCACATCTCGAAACCCCAGTCTGCTTTGAAATCTTTGCCTGGGATAGACTTTGTTGATGTAGTATAACTACCTTGTGTCTTGTTGCTGTGCTCAGTCTTGCCATGGTATATGACCTGTGACACGAAACTATCTTCCACAACCTCACCTTTGTAGCAGAGTTTGGCTGTTCCTCACCCAGTTTTAAGCCTCCTACACAGCTGTTTCTGTTTCAGTTAATGACCGTGTTTCACCCGACATATGAAAACGATGATCATTCTCACCTGTTTGGTATAACTGGTGAATCATACACCTGACTATAATCCTACAAAATCTCTGACTGTGTGCAAGTGTACCTAGAAGAAATGATGCTGTTTTGAAGGCAAAGGGTGGTCACACCAAATATTGATTTGATTTAGATTTCTCTTCTGTTCATTCACTTTGCCTTTTGTTAATTGATAAAAATAGATGATTAACACTTCTGTTTTTGAAAGCATTCTTACTTTGCAGCATTTGCGGCCAAAGCTTTTGCACAGTACTGTACATGGTTATGTGATCAGTATTGGACAGGAGTTTCTAAAGATAACATTTTTTATTTTCACCATTGTAAAATATTAATGTACATGGTGTCACATTCTTTATCATAACCAAACCTGAGATTGCTGCAAAACATAGCCAGTCAATCAGTATGTATTGTTAGCCTCTTATTGTTTGAGGCTTAGTGGTAAAAGTGATTTTGGAAAAAACATGTTGCAAATGGACATAGAAATAGTCTCCAGAGACCAGTTAGTTCATGCTTCCCCTCGTTCTCCCCCTGCAGCACCACAGCTTCTACGACTTCATCGTGACCAAGGCCAGAGGCAAAAGCGGTCAGTGTGACATCCTCCTGTGTCCTGTATCTAATGCCATTCAGCTGACAGCTGCTCTGTAGCCCACAAAGTCACACTGTACAGTTCTGCATATTCCCTCTAATCCAGTGCTGCTGTATGTTAGATCTGAAATCAGTTCTCAAAGCCCAGATCCACGAGGCTGATTTTGTTCGGCGCTCTGGGAGGGGCAGAATGCAAGTACAGTGAACTGTGTGTGTGTGTTTGTGTGCTTGTTGTGCCCGCACAGGTCCGCTGTTCAACTTCGACGTCCATGATGATGTGCGGTTAGTAAACGATGCCACCGTGGAGAAGGATGAGGTGAGATGAGTTCTGGGATCTTTCTTCCCAGCTTTGGGGAAATAGAACTCAACACACAGCAGGTCTTTGTTAATGTGGCACAGGGACAGTGTGTGTCAGTGATGGTGTTTCATCCCATTAGCTGCTCGGTAGCTGCGTGTGTGTAATTTAGGGTTGGGCTTAGAGGAACGGTGTAAAAACGAACAGAATCACTTTTAATAAAATATGTCTACGTCCCCCTGCCTGCCAGTCACACGCTGGCAAGGTGGTGCTCAGGAGTTGGTATGAGAAGAACAAGCACATCTTCCCAGCGAGCCGCTGGGAACCCTACGACCCCGAGAAGAAGTGGGACAAGTACACGGTGAGTGTGAGTGTGTGACCCCTGACCGTGTCTGGTTACAAAAGTGCTGCATCGCCCCCCCAGTGGCAGCAGCAGTAGTCAGCTCTCTAGTCTTCATACGGAACGTACTGAGCAAAGACAGGCTGACGCTGACTTCAACTCTCTGTTTTTCAGATCCGGTGAAGGACTCCCTGGTCCTGCTGTGGCTGCTGTTCTGCTCCTGTCTTTTATGTTCCTTCTGACCGCTGTGTTGAGCCCTGCTCTTTGCTAATCTGTGTAAATAACTAATGGAAATAAAGCTGTGCTGGACTTGAGCTTGGCCTCCACAGCTGGAGGGTGTCATGTATTTTGGGGCTTTGGGGACACATACCACACAGCTTTCCTAACAGGTGTGTGTGGCTCAGAAGCCCTAAACCAAATGATCTGTTCATTTTTGAGCATTATGGAAAATGACAGTGGCCTTCAACAGCTGCCTGCTGTGTGTCTGCTCCATGGTCCACCAGACCCCAACTGGATTGTGGCCTGGGGTCACGTTGACTGAAACAGATGTGCTGTGCCCTCATACGGTGAACGGTGAGCTCTTCATTCAGACTGTGCTGGGGGTTCAGAGACATGGAGCGCAGTAAAGGGGTGTTATTTCTTCGTAAAAAATATTTCAGTATCAGTAAAATTCATTGATGCTATTTGTCATGATAGTTCCTTAAATAAAATCAAGGGAGTAAATTTATTGTGCACCCCTCCCCCCCCCCAGCCAAAGCCACAGGTACCACAGAGAGCAGCAAACTCACGTCACAACAGGCGGTGCAGTGGTTAGAGCTCCTGTTGTGCAGTCAAAGCATTTGGGATCCAACCCCACCTCTGGGTGGATCAAGGTACTTACCCTGAATTGATACAATAAAAAATACCCTCAAGTGTAAATCAGTGCAAGTAAATCATTGTAAGTTTGCTTCGGAGTGCCAGATAAATGAGGGTATCCCTGCTGTGCCCTGTGCTGCTCCACGCGCTGCTCTGTGTGAATGGCAGACGCACTCCTGTGGGGTTCGACTGCAGACGCCCCGCACGAGCACCAGGCCGTTGAGCTCATGGAGTGACTGCGGTGGAGCAGCAGAGAAACAACCCCATTTGCCTCGGTCTCCACCTGGCCTCACCGCCCTCAGCCGCTCCCTTTCAAACGTTCTATTTTAAGGAAAGTTTAACGTATTTGCGACGCAGAAACAGTTCAATGAAACATGAAGTGGTGTTTTTCAGCCAGTTTTCCTCACCTGGTTTCAACACCCTGATCCATGTAGCACTGCAGGCCTGGCCCCCACTAGGTGGCGGTACAGTGTGTTGACGAATATGGAGCTGCAGCTGTTTACAGCCCCACCCTAGGAGTGTTTCTGTTCTGTTGTTCTGTCACCACCCGCTGGCCTGAAATACCTGTGAAATGCATTTTAGTGTATTTCTTGAAATACCTGTGAGACACTGACTACTTTTTTCCCCGCACGTGAGCAGTTTGGGAACATCTGTATGGCGGTGAGGAGGGGCCTATAGCTACTTCACAGGGGCGGCTGCAGGTGTGTGTGTCTCTTGCCGCAGGGCACCACTCCCTCCCTCCCATGAGCCTTCAGAGCGCTGCTGTCGTTGTGGGACAGGAAGCCACAACCAGGTCCACCAGCGGTGTCACCAGTGTCGCCGCCACACGGGCCCAGAATGTGGAGGCTTCTGCTGGCTCTCTACCAGGCCCTCAATCTCCACCGAGTTTCCGGTCTGCACGCTGACCTGGAGGTCATGACACCTCGGAACTGCTCGCTGGAGTGTGTCCTCAAGGTAACGCTGGCTTCTGCGCGCGCAGCACACACACACACACACACACACACACACACACACACACACATACACTCACACTCTGAAGACCGAACCGCAAAACGTGGTGTTGCTAAAAGTGCTTGAATTTATGAAAGCAAAGTTTGCATCGTGTTTAAGTTTGTAATATGAGTGTCAGTCCTTCAGTCCTGGACTTTCTCCATCTGACGATTTTGTGTTGATCATTTTATAACAAAGTTCTTTCTATGCTGTGAATCTGTGTACAAAATTCATCAATCACACACAGAAAAACAGCTGTAAATCACACGTTCTCCTGACAGCAGAACTTTACACATCACCTGGGTGTGCACTTTGTAGAGCGAGAGTGTGTGTGTGTGTGCGCGCGCGCTTGTATCGTGTTGATCCTGTTTGTTTGTAAATTTCTGCAGAAAATTTTCTGCAACTGCAGAAAATTTAGACAGTAGAGGGAAGTGTGGTCACACTCTGCACTCATAAATATCACATTTATCTCACATTCATATCCAGTATCACATACATAAGAGGAGCAGCTTACCCTTTTTACTGTGTTTTTACTGTCTTTTCAGTGTTTCAGGTATCTCCCTGCATGTTTTCAGTAACGTGTGCAACACGGTTACAAAGATACATAAACAATTATTTGTGTGATTTTGAACATTTTCAATAAAAAAAAAAATTTTTCTAATGTATTTGTATTTTCATCTAATAAGATAAGAATGATAAGAATGTTGGTGCCAGACATTGTGCTTCCAGCTGCACTCTAGGGGTTTAACACTCAGCAGCTCCTCTGTGGCCAAGAACACCTTGTTATTGAGAAGGTCCAGGTGAAAGTGGCTAAAGCAGCAGGTGGAGCACCAGTTTCAAAATAACGGCTCATCTCCGAATGCTCAGCTCGTGGCACTGTGAAGAAGACGGGCTACAGCAGCAGAGGACCACCCCAAGCTCTGCCTGCTCCTCTTGATCAAGAACAAGAAGACGTGCCTTCAGTGTGGACAGAGTGCTCACAAAACCTAGAAGACCCAACAGTGGAAAAACATCACCTGGCTCAGCAAAGCCCAGTTTCTGCCGTGACCTGCTGATGGTCCTGCTTTAGCATCAGTAGCACAAATGGTGGCCCAGGGGAGGTTTTCCCAGCAGTTTTTACATCTCGGTTTTAACCTGGGCTCACTGTGTCTCTCTAAGTCTCTACATCAGCACTGACACTTTAGCAGCTGTCAGGCACCAACTGAATTGCTGCCTGTTGCTGACCAGGCGCCCCACTTCACAGCCACCGACCACCTTCTCTGAAATGGGTTCCTGCTGAGGACTGGCAGCTGCAGGTGGGGTCACAGCTCAGTTTGGGGGACACGTTGGTGAGAGTGAGTTTCTCTCCTGTCCTGCCTCTGTTGTCCAGGGAGACCCCTCCTGCGAGTACTGCTCCATCAGCAGGGAGGACGTGAAGGCCACACTGGGCATCTCCAGCACTCACGCCTTTGGAAGTAAGTGCACAAAACACACACACACGCCCACCCGCAATTTGCACTTGGCCCTCAGGTTCCTGTTGGTGTTCCTTGCCCCCAGGTTGTGTCCTGCTGCCTTGTTTCTCCTACCTGGCCTCCACCCAGAGCCCCACCCTCTGTCAGCATTATGTCCAGGCACCAAGTGACGTCACTGTGCAGTTTGTGGCCAATCAGGACCCCCGACACGATGCGGTCATCATTTCCTGGAGGCCCAGTGTCTATGGTAACAGCGCCGTGTGTTCCTGCTATTGCAGCAGTAGATCAATGTGTCAATCGGGAGCTGTGTCTTTGCCAGAGTACAGAACACCACCCAGCACCCCCTCCCATACACAGCGAGTCTTCAGTCCTGTGATAATTCACCTCAGAGCCTTTCTAAGGCTCCACTGACTCTGTGTGTGTGTGTGTGTTTCAGGCATCTCCTTCTTGCGGGGTTTCCAGGTGAGCCTGCAGGCCCTGGGAGGGCTTCGTGTGGACTGTCAGCTCCTCCTGTTCCAGCGCAACTTGTCACTGTCTGCAGCTCACGCCCAGCGGGTTAGTTCGTCCTAGTCAATATGAGGAGCTGTTAGAGACACAGTCCCGACACAGTCAGAGAGCCGTGATCAACAGGGTCAGTAATTCTTAGCTGATCTAGTCAGTGAGTCTTAACTAATACTTATTAGTGTAAGTTAGCAAGGTCAGTTACTACCAGTCAACAGTGTCATCATCAGATTCTTTGTGTATTTTAACACTGCAAACCGGTTTGAAAGGTGTGACTCCAGAGTGCCAGAAAATACTGTATAAGTACCATAATAACCCACTGGCTTTAGGCCCATACCCCCAGGTCACAGAGAGCAATGTAACGATGCTAATGGCTGTTTCTGTTTACCTGCTCAGGTGTACCAGTCTCGCCCATTCTCCCAGCTAGCCTTGGGCTCCCAGTTCGCTGTTACCGTCATGGCGATTCCTGTTCCAGAGCTCTGGGGGGACTTTTATCGCAGTAAAACCTTCTCCACACGCAGTGAGTGCCGCTTCTTACCGTTGCTGCCCCTCTGTTGTCCCCACTACTGACACCACCATTGCCCCTGGTACTGTCCCCTCTATTGTCCCCGCTGCTGACACCACTACTGACCTTGATACTGTTTGTACTCTTTCACAACCCACCCAGCAGATCGCTACCCAGGTAAAAATATCCCATTCCAGTTGTAAACACGGTGATGTTTAACCCCAAAGGTACAAACTGCGGAATATGAATAAGGGTTAGACCTGACTAATCCTTTACTACTACTACTACTACTACTATTATTATTATTATTATTATTATTATTATTATTATTATTAGAGATGGTGCAGTGTGAGAACGTCCAACAGGTTTCCCCCTGTTGTGCTGAAGTGGAGCTTCTGTTCAGTGTACAAACTGCCCTTATTTGCCCTGCTTTCCCAGCATGCCCTGAGAAGAACGGCCTGGAGCAGTGCCAGCGGGGTGAGTGGGGCAGGGGTGGCGGGCGGCTCGTCTTCAGTCCTGCTGTCCCCCAAAGAGATAGATGGATGGTTCAGAGCACACAGGTGCATTATGGGAGCTGCTGCAAACTGACTTAGGAGACTGTGATGTGAACATGTGGACTACAGGGACAGGACCTCTGGACACTAAAGCTGCTCTCGCTCTTGTCTGCAGACTGGTACCCGGAGCACGTCGAGGTGCAGCAGGAGGGGGACGCCATCACGGTGACCTTTAACCTGGCCCCGCCTCTTCTGTCCATCAGCCGCTACTTCTCCTGGTGCTATGGTGGTGGGGTGCAAAACTTCACACCTATCCAGGTGGTGAGTACAAGCGCATGGGGACAAATGACAAGTGTATCTAGCAGTGTATGTCACCATGGTGTCAGCAAAATGCCACATTGTGTTCCAGTCTGGACTAAAGCCTGTTCGAAGTGAATGAATGTAATTTTCAAACTGTTATGATCATGTGACCAGCTGTGGTTTTTCCCAGAATCCTGCAGGCAACAGGACACACCTGACATTCCACCTGCTGGGGCTTCGTTTGGAAACCAACTACTCGTGTGAGGTGTGTGGGGCCACTAGGGGTCAGATGTCTTTCATCTCATTAGGACACAGTGACGGTGACAGGCTGACACTTGTCTCTGTCTCTCCCCCCCGGTGCTGTACAAGCTGGCTGCAGATGTGGTGGATGCCGTCAGGAGACGGTTCACCGTCCGCCTTTCCCAGGTCCAGCCAGGTGTGTCCCATTCGTCCAGTTCATGTCCACATGTGTTTTGTACAGGTTTGGATGCCAATGGGGTGAAAATGTGAGCGAAACGCTGTGTAATTGACATCTGTCCCTTGTGTCCCTGCAGACCCCCCACAGTCCTCGGCTGAGACGGTGGCCTTGTATCTGCTGCTCCCCGCTGCCCTCCTGCTCACGGTTTTGGTGGCGCTGGTCCTGGGCACCGCCAGCAGGAGGAAGAAAAAGAAGAGGCTGAGGAAACTGAAGGAAGCTGAGGGTGTGTGTGTGTGTGTGTGTGTGTGTTGGGTGGTGGGGGGGTGCCACTGGAACAGCTGCTCACCTGGTGGTCATTTACAGGACGCTGTGACACCGGTATACTACTGTAAACAATGGCCTCTCGGGATGTATTTTTACTATGCATGTGTCTTCTGCATTTTCCTTTTGTCGTAGGACAAATGTGAGGTTTGTTGACCAGCAGATGGCAGTAAGGAGCTCCCAAACAAAATAGGAGTGTGGGGCCACCTTAATTCCACTCAGTTCCACGGTGTTAACAACTGTCTGGTGTTGCTGTGTGTCGGTCTTCAGTAAGATTGCTCGCTTTCACGGGAACAATCGGCGCTGGACAGTACTCTGTGGAGACGACGTTTTCGCTTTTGTTTGCGTACTTGTAGCGTGTTTTGATCAGAGCTCTGAAATGCTGTTACAGAGGTGCTGAAGCTGTCCCACAGGGATCTGGCCCAGGAAGAGCACCGCGTGGTGTCACCTGGCACAGCGCGGCCTCCTCGGCTCCTCCTCCTCCGCTCGGGTGCAGACGGCCCCGCTCACGACAGGCTGGTCCTGCAGCTGGCAACTTTTCTTCAGCAGCACCTGGCGGTTCAGGTACCGACGTCGGCTATAATATCGACCTAGAGCGTCTCTGCTTCTCATCGGCCAGTTGGACACCGAGTAGATGTATTGCCTGTTGATTGGCTGACGGTCCTGTGCCTGTTGCCTTGTCTGATCAGTGTGGTTTCTGCAGGTGAGCCTGGACCTGTGGGAGGCGTTCGCGCTCGCTGAGGAGGGCAGCATGAGCTGGTACTGCCAGAGGATCCAGGACAGCGACTTTGTGCTGGTCATCTGCACTGAGAGGCTGGGGCAGCAGCTGAGCGGATGGGGCCGACAGGCAGTGAGGGCGGAGCCTGGCAAAGGGGCGTCGGCCCTGGCGGCGGTCTCTCTGGTCGGGGAGCAGCTCGGTCGCGCCAGAGCCACCGGCCAGAACCTGTCCAAGTTCCTGACGGCCACGTTCCAGTACTCACGGGGGGTGGAGGTGCCAGGGCTGCTGGGTCTGGCCTCCCACTACACCCTAATGCGGGACCTGCCCCTGCTCTTCTCGCACCTTCACCAGGTGGTGCTGCATAGTCCCGGGCGGCAGCTGCACGTGGAGCACATCTCCGAGGAGGCGTACCTGAAGCTGCCTGCCGGGGCGGCTCTCCTCCGGGCCGTGAGCGAAGCCGAGACCGAGGACCAGCGGGGTCGGCAGCTCCACTCGTAATTGCAGAGCGACTGGATCTCAGCCCAGGATGGACAGTGGAGTGCAGCACTGACCAAGAGGGGCTTTGTTCTGTAACCTGCTGACCCTCTAACAGGAAGACATCTGGACCGCTGACCCAAGCCCGGTCATTCTTGGGTGGTGTCGGTTCAAGTCCCATAAGAGGATCTGCCGTACCATTGATCACGGGACTTAATGTGGACTGCAGTGCAAATTGGGGAAGTTATAAGTTGTGGGAAACGGGGGCAGGGCCACTGTGACCACGGGGGGGTCTTTACTGCAGACGCACACAGGGCAGCGTGACGCGTCACACACCTGTGTCTTGTACTGCTGCGTGTGTCGGCGGCTCGTGGTTGTTTACCTGTGTGGTTCCTCGCTGCAGTGCCAGGACCTCCTCTCCTCACCCCTCCGAACGGGGCGTTACTGTGAAACACGGTAAAGAAAGATGTGAATGACAGTGTGACTGTTTGCTGAGCTTCCAGCCGACATCTCCTGTTTATTCTAAAACACACAGTTCGCTGTCATCTAATTTACGCATCACGTCAGGCGAGGTGACGTGTTTCTTCCTGGTATTAATACATGGTGTTTTCCTGTGCTCACGGGCAGATTATGTTAACCCTGCATCACGTGGTCTTATAACTGCTGAAAGTCACTCATTTGTCACCTTTGTCTGCGGATCCATCTTCAACGGTTCTGCCACTAGGGGGCAGAGTGCAACTTTTGAATATGACTTGATTTTATTCTTTGTACCACAAGGCGACAGGCAAATGTGAGCAGGACTGAGATCCGTTTCCAGGACAAAATCATTGTCGACACTTTGTTTGTTAAACAGAGGATATTATTTGCCGATAGACCCCGCGTGGCTGTGCAGGACATGTCCCCTGTGAAGGACATCGACTTCCATCGTCCAGCTGGACCGCAGCGACAGAAACACACGGTGACGTCCAGAGCAGCACGGGACGGAGCCACTGGCAGCTCAGCCAATGAGAACGGGTTAATGGTGCCAGGGAGAACTCGTTCGTAGGGCCAGTGAGAACTGGTTAATAGTGCCAGTGAGAACTGGTTAATAAGCAATGAGAACTAGTTAACAGGGCCAGGGAGCTGATGGCAGCCTTTGACACAGATTCCAGATGCAGACTTTGAAAAGACTGAAATTTTTGCTGTGTTTTTGTGTTTTTCTTATTTAGTCTCAGAAACTCACTCTCTGTCTCAGCGAGAGGAGAAGCTGCGTGGTAACAGTTATGGCGGTTTGACGCGGGGTCGGAACACGGCTCAGTCTGTGGTCTCTGAATGTCCGCCTGGGCTTCTTCTGGGTGCCGCTCTCGTCTGCTGCAGTCCAAAGACATGTCTTCTCGTGAACTGGGGAATCAGCATTGCCCATAGCGTGTGAGTGTGCGCGATTGCCTTGCAGTGGGCCATCCCGTCCAGGGTGCATCCTGCCTCACGCTCTACCCCCACGAGCTTCAGAGCGCCATACCCTTGCGGTGGGGTCATCTGCGGCCGCCTTGTGCTGCTATGGGGATTCTGGGATACGGTGGAGGGGACTGTGGGGGGGTGGGCACCTTCCTTTTTCACCAGGTTTGGCCGTCTTTCACCCCTGAGCCCACAGCTTTTCGCCTGAAAACTTTTCAGTGTGAACAGCGTGAGAGTGGAAGAGGATCGCGTTCCCTAAAGAGCCGAGAAGCCGTCCTGACAGCCCCGCATTCCTGAAAGGTATCACAGAGCAGTCGGGCAGCTTGCAAGATGCAACATGCCGGCAGGTAACTGAAAGAGGCCCGTTGTGAAAGGGGGGGGGAGCTGGAACGGTGCTGCAGGGGGCCGGAGGAACTGGATCTGTGGGATCTTCCTGGGGAATTCGGTCAAATGCCAGGAATGTGTGAGCCTCAGTGCGGTGGGCCCTGTCGGAGCTTGTTCCCGAATTCCCCTCCGCTGTTTACCCGTCTTTTCCAGCGCTTTCATCGGCCGCCAACATGCAGCGTTGCGCACCGCAGGATCCTCTGTCCTCCAGAGCAGGAACTAAACATTTTTCACAGTACAAAGGGGTTGTTTTCCAGAGTGGCCGGTGCTGGACTTGCTGCATAACAGGGCTTCTTGTTTTCCGCAGCAAAAGGCGTTCGGCCCCCCGAGGGCAGGAAGGTAGAAACGTTCATCTTTCATGCGTTTTGAAGATGTAGGAGCCGCTCGGCACGCGCCACCCCAGCCGGGTTCCCACATGCCGTGACTCAGTGCCTTGTTTGTCAGGCCGCGCAGCCTCACCCCTCCCGCGGGGCCGTGCGTCACCCGGCTGTCTGAGCCGTCTGACTGAGCTGTCTGACGGACGGTCCTGGGGGCTGTGGGGGTCACGGTGACGTGCGCCGAGCGGAATGTGTATCTGGCACCTGTGCGCTGGGATGTGGAGCCTCTGCTGCGGTGACCCTGTGTGTGTAGATGGTGTAGTTGCTGTCAGTAATGCTAGACTGGGAGTGAACCGTGAGCCTATTGAAGGTGGCTTTGTGCTCCTCCTCTGGCCACTCCTGTTGGAAACGCTAAACCTGCACCGTTCATGCCTGCCCTTCAAACACGCTTTGTTCCGCGCCGGGATCCGGTAAATGCCGGTCCTGTCCTGCCCTGTTCCAGCAAAGGAGCTCATTCCACAGCCCTGAAGTAACTAAGTTCTGGGCCCTGTTGGAGGAGCGTTCCTGACAGGGGTCTGTCCGGGCACAGCGGTGCCACGCTTCCACACGAAAAAATTCACGCTCCGTAAATCACTGCGCCCTTTGGATGCAGATAAAGTGAGGCAAACTTTCCTACATCCGGCGGGGGGGGGGGTTAGAACATCTTCGGGTCAGCGGGATTCGAGTAAATCGAGAAGCCGGGGAAGTTGGGGGAGCGGCCGAGTCCTTTTTGACAGATGTTCCATTGAGACCCAGGCTGACACACGGATGAATCGACTTCCGGCGTCTTCTAGCAGGTTGATGTGTGTCTGGCAGGTGGGTGGAATTACACAACGGCCGTTTGAAAACGGACCGACTCGGCTTCTGTGAGAAATTCCAGGTACAGATTTGTCATCAGTCGCTGCGGGGAAAAAAACACACAAACAAAAGTGGCGTTTGCAGGTGTCACTTGTATTTATTTACAGTGAAGGACAGATGCAGGTTTGACACGTTCGCCAGCGGGGAGATGCCTGCAATAAATAAACTCCCTGGGGGGTTTCAGAAGCATCTCCTCAAACCACAAGCACCCAAGCGATACTTAACCCAAACTTAGAAGCATATGAATATGACACAGGCAGCAGGGATATTTACACGCGGCGTCGATCAGGCCGCCAGTGGACTAACACAGTAAACGTTCGAACTGAGGATCTGCGAGTCAGTCGGCACTTTGTTACAGGTTCGTACAGGTCAAGTATTCCGGGGTAACTAAGGTAATGCTGCAGCGGACGTTCCTGCCACGTCCCCGTGCTTCCAGGCTCGGGGGGATCCGCTGTCATCGAGGGAAGGGGTCGTGACCCCCGAGTCCTCGGTCGAGTCCCGCTGGACGGCGGCTCGTGGAGCCCCCCCCGCCCCCAAGCAAACAGAAACCGTGGAAGATCTGAGCGCAGAGGCCACAGGTCGGCCTTCGGATTCAGTCCTGTTCCACCGGGCCGTGTTTCCGTGATGGACAGGTGTCTGCTGTCACGTTGAAGTGTGACGTGTGACGGTGATGGCGATCGTGAGGGTCCGCAGCACGGTGAGAGGGTATGGAAGGTGGTGGGGGTGGGGGGGGGAGGTCACTGAACCTGCAGTACAAAATGAGACAGGAGCCCTGGGCTCCTGAGGGCAGACAGCAGACTGTCCATCTGGGCGCAGTGATCTCTGCCTGCTTCCTTCTCTCAGGTCCAGACTGTCCTGCTGGTCCTGCTGTCCCTGCGCTGAAGGGGACACATCTCGCTCTGGTCCATGTTGGGGTTCGGGGCGCCAGAGACCCTCACACCTACCGGTGAATCTCTCGGAAGGCGAGTCTTTTACGAGTGCAGTGTTGTCTGAGTATTATTTGACCGGAGAGGACGGGGTGGTGGAGGAAGGCGTGAAGACACCCTCGGTAACAGGGGAGAAGCTGGGGCTGCTGCGCGGGGACGAGGAGGGGGACGAGTAGGACGAGGAAGAGGAAGCTCTGAGCTGGAGCCATTTTTCCCCCAGAGCCTTGGCGAAGTGGTCGTCCACTGAGATGCTGACGGACGTCTGGCAGGGGGGGTCTCCCTTGAGGTAGGTGCCCCCCAGGCTGCGGCGGAAGTGCTCCTCCACCACCTGGTCATAGGCGGGGCTCACTGAGGAGGGAGGGAGGGGAGAAGAAGGACAACCATGACGTTACAAGAAGGTCACGTCGGCTGAGCCTGAGCTCCCCTTTTTGGCCCCCAGTGCATTGTGGGAAGCTCCCTGCAGTGGGGGCACACGTACCTGAAACAGTGGAGCGGCACTGTGGCTCTGACGCCTCGGTGGCGGGACGTGACCTGGACACGCAGGTGATGACAGATGGACGCATCTAGGGTGGACAGCGCAGCTTGTTAGTTACTGGTCAGCTGTGGGTCATCGGCCAGTCGTCCGACACTCAGCCGGTAGTCAGCTGTGGGTTTACTAGTCCTCCGTCTAGGCTAACTTGTCGATTTGCTATCCTGAGGCCTGTCACGAGGCTCTCGAGTCCCGGGTGGCGCTGTGGGGACGTGAGGCTGGTGCCTGAGCCCGTCTGACCGGGCTGCATATTTTGGACAAGCGAGAACTCGCCATTGGCTCCGCCCCCTGACTCCGCCCAGTGGCAGATTGTGACTTGCCCCGCCGTTGTCCTGGCGGTGCAGCTACTGTGTCCCCTGAGGCAAAACTGACAGTTGGAGCTGCTTGGGGAGCAGCAGCCGCCTGTGACTCACAGCCCCCCGTGGAACAACCGTTTGCACCCAAAGTGCAGTTCCTCGCCCCCCACATTGACTCACCTGAACCTGGCTGCCGGGTTTGCTGCGGACCTTGGAGTCGACCTGCGGGGCTTCGGCCCGTTTTGGCTTCTTGATCAGCGCCAGGGGCTCCTCCATCGGTGGGCCGTCAAACACGGGGCTCGGCCATTGGCAGGTGGGGCTGTGGGCGGGGCTGGACAGCCGGTGGGAGGGGCTTTGGCTCGGGCTCCTTGTGGTGGTCGTCACCACTGCGTACTGGGGGGAAGTGGGTGAGCGCTGGGGGGGGCTCAGGCTGGACTCCCTCTGCAGGCTGCAGCTCATACGCCTGATCGGTGCCCTCTCCCTCCTGGAGGACGGAACAGCACACAGGAAGAAAAGATGACATTTCTGCACAGTCGCTCTTTTTTACTTGTGGTGCAAAGTGCTAAATCAGTGAAACGTCGAGTGGCTCGAGTGAATTTCCTTTGGGGAGGTTCTCCTCGTGTCCTCTACCTACGGTGTGCAGTCGGCAGCGGGACTTACAGGGTCAGAGCCGGCGGCAGCCGCTGCACTTTGGCCAGCCTGTGGGGGGCAGGAGCGCCGCACTCTGGGCTGTGTTTGCGCTTGACTGCGTACACGGGGGGCAGGTGGCTCCTCTCACTGGCCACGTGCCGGTGGCGGTCCTCCGTTCTCAGGCTGGGCTGGCCTGCGGGAGAGGAAGACAAGACGGAGTTGAACAACAAGCCCTCGTCGGCGCGGGTTTGCAACCGAAATCCTGCGGCCCGCGAGGAGTGGCAAACAAACACGTAACGGTCTTGTTTTGTGGCCTGGGAAAATGTGTCACGAGCTGCCGACTGGCTGTCAACTGTGGGAAAGTGCAGTTAGAGGCAGCAACGCCACACCGAGGCAGAACCCGTCGGACCTGAAGCGCGACGCGACGCCGCACACCCCCCACTGTGGCGTTATTGGGAAACGCTGGCGACCGGCCCCGTATTAATCCCGGGATGTCGCACCTGTGTACCTGAGTTTTTCACAGAGCAGAGCTGTGCTCCTTTCAGACACTCAGCTGCTTAAGAGTCAGAGCCTGATGGAGGGGGTCAGTCCCACCTTCTACTGTATTTCCCTGGACCAAAGTGCTTTCCCTGAACACACAGTAAAAATGACTCCTAACAGTTGCTTCCAATGCCCAGGACGTCAGTGGCGCTAGGACTCCACCTGCCTACCTTGCTGGTACACAAGGCAGCATCTGCTGTGGCCTTTTTGGGAGAAAATCGGGTTTTTCCTCGTCTCCGTCCTCGTGCAAACCCTGCAAACCCCTGTTTATGTGGGTAATTGGTCCAAGTTGGATGAGAACTTCATCATCCAATCAGACTGGAAAAACTGCCTATCCCTGGGAGCGCGAACCCGTCCTGGGTGTTGGTTGCAGGCAGTGGGACCACGATCGGCTCCTGCATTTCAGGTCCATCTTGTTATGAGAAAGAATTGTTTCTGGGACAGTTTGGTGCAGCTGCGCCTCTGCTTCTCTGTGTTTGTGTGTAGATGGTGTGACACCCAGAGCGGGAGGCCTCGAACGCGACGTCTCGCTCCCGCCGTTCCCCGGCTCCACGCAGCCCAGATCTGCGTGACCCGTGGCCGGGTCCTGACCCCGGCGGACCTGAACCCCACAGCGGAGGAACGAACGGGATGAATTAAGAGGTTCGGCGTGTTAATGAGCTGAGCTGCTAGGGAGCCTCGGCATCCCGGTGTCTGTTTACAGCAGGAGGTGCAGCTCAAAGCGATCGTGTTCTGCCTCTGGGCTCAGAGCTTTGAAACTGAGCTTTGACCCCCCCCCCCCCAGGTTCTCCCTCCTGTGGCCCCAGGTTTGTTTGGCAGATGGGGGGCACTCTGCTCTGACTGGCGCCCCCCGTGAGCCAAGTTCCTCCTCCTCTGACAGGAGCTCGGCGGCGCTCGGCCCTCGACAATGGACTGGTGTCAGGTGACCGAATTCCAGCGTCCCCTGCGGACAATAACCCCAGATTCCGGAGCCGCTGCCGTCACTAATGCTGAGTTAGAGCCCCCCCACCCACTGCCCGCCCCAAAAGAGCCCCCCCGAGGGTGTGAACCAAGCGCCAGAACTCCAGCTTTCGCTGGGTGTCGGGTGTGGGCCACACCTTGCCTGCTTTTGTGCTGCCCGAGGCGCAGTTCTTTTTCAGTGGGATGGTGCGCAGTAGCGTCTCTCTGCCGGCGGGTGGCGCTCAAACGCTCCCAATTCACCACGGTTCACTAGTCTGTTTCAATTGTTTTGCTGTTTGTGCGCGAGTGTGTTGGTGTGTGAGAGAGAAACACGGTAAGAGACTGGAGTGGAGGAGCTAATCTCACTCAACAACAAAACACGTTTTCAGCTCTTTCTGTTCATGTGAAAATCCATCATTGTACAAAATGACACGAAAAACACAAAATCACGATCTGCACCGCGTTTCACCGCGATTTCCCACGTTTGAGGAAGACGCTGTGGAAACAGGCCGCCGTGTTGTCACACCGCTGATAATCATCGATCAATCGCAAGACAGGAGACCATCGAACCCGAACGATGCCCCGCAGAGACACACTCTACACACACACTCCACACAACGCACTCACTCCACACATACACTCCACAACACACTCACAACGCTCACCCTCCACACAACGCACTCACTCCACACAACACACTCACTCCACACATACACTCCACACACACACACACACACTCCACACAATACACTCCACAACACACTCACAACACTCACACTCCACACACATCACACAACACACACACACTTTCTCCATCGCTGCTAGTGGTCAACAACCAGCGCTCTTTACTGGAGCTGTAATAAAGTCTATAAGCCTGATGAGGACATTGGCCGATTTCCCAGCATGCACTGGAACAGCTCACTTACAGGGTGGGTTCGATACCCCACCGCCTCTGAGACACGTTTGTCTGCGGTTTGCCAAAGGAACGGCATCACGGGAGCCGTAACCGCAGAGGAGGAGCACGGTACCTTCCAGAATGTAGACCTTGAAGCCGCTGCTCATGCGGGTGATGTAGTGGACGTTGGCCACCGCCATGTTGGGAGTCCGGGGGCCTGGGGGGGTCGCTGAATTCGACGGCTCGGCGTAGCGGCGGGAGCTGGACAGGTGGCTGCTGGCTCGGCGCACCGTACCTGAATGAGCGCCTCTGCGTCTTTGTGCTCACCTGAAGCCCTGCAGTCGGCCTCCCATTGGGTGCTCTCGGGCCAATCGGAGCACAGCACTCGGCACAGGTGAGCGCAATACTGCGGTAAACAGGAAGCTCTCCCTCCCGCCCTCTCTCTCCCTCCCCATCTCTCTCTCCCCATCTCTCTCCCTCCCTCTCTCTCCCTCCCTCCCTCTCTCTCTCTCCCCATCTCTCCCTCCCTCTTTCTCCCTCCCTCTCTCTCTCTCCCCATCTCTCTCTCCCCATCTCTCTCCCTCCCTCTCTCTCCCTCCCTCCCTCTCTCTCTCCCCCTCGCTCTCTCCCCCTCTCTCCCTCCCTCCCTCTCTCTCTCCCCCTCGCTCTCTCCCCATCTCTCTCTCCCTCCCTCTCTCTCCCTCCCTCTGTCCCCATCTCTCTCTCCCCATCTCTCTCTCTCCCCATCTCTCTCCCTCCCTCTCTCTCTCTCCCCATCTCTCTCCCTCTCCCCCCTCCCTCTCTCTCTCTCTCTCCCCATCTCTCTCCCTCCCTCCCTCCCTCCCTCCCTCTGTCCCCATCTCTCTCTCCCCATCTCTCTCCCTCCCTCCCTCTGTCCCCATCTCTCTCTCCCCATTTAGTAACACAATATGAGCTGTTTCTCTCTGGTGTTTCTGCACCCAAACGTCACCTTTTCCCAACACATCTTTACTGTGTAGTTTACTATAGTAAAATGGATTTCTTAGTAAAACATCCTTGTTTGTGGACCTTGACCCTGCATGACTCTTATTGTGGGTCTGATCGCTGTTCACATCAGGTCAGATTTTCGTTGTTCTTCAGTGATCCTCTGATGCGCCTCACCATGTTTACACACTGATTTACTCATTTATACAGCAGGGAAATTTTTACTCAGGGTTACTACCTGTACAGCAGTGGGATTTGTATTCAACACCCACCAGCTGCAAGGTGATGACTTTAACTGCTGCGCCCCCTGCTGCTCAGTGGGAGCTGAGCACAGGGCGTCACAGAGCCCCGTGTCTCACGTCTCCACCTGGACGGTAAGTTAGCTGTTAACCGTTAGCCAGTAGCTGTTAGCTGTTAGCCTCAGCAGCCTCGAGGGCCACATCTGCCCTGGTGTGGGGGCAGGGGGGTAGGGGGGTTTGGACAAAGGGAGGTGAAGTCAACACCTGCCACCACCCCTCCCCCAACACCTGCCTCCCCACCTCACCTGGCCACATTCCTCAGAGTTCTGAGCCCACCTGAGCAGGAGTGGCAGTGGAATCTGTTGACCTGCCTGCACACGCTCACACACACACACATGCTCACACACACATGCACTCACACACACACGCACACACACGCTCACACATGCACACACACACGCACTCATGCACTCACATACACACACGCTCACACACACGCTGACACACACACATACGCACTCACACACAAACGCTCATGTTCACACTCACACACACACACACTCGCAGTCATGCTGCAGCGAGACGCAGCTGAAGAGCAAGAAGATGCCAGCGACACAGGGTCAAAAATTCCCACTAGGGGGCAATGTGTACCAGGGTGACACTGGGTGGGTTCAGATCCCCTGCTGAGGGTCCAACAGCTGCTGCTGTCACCTGCAGCAGGCGTCTCTGTGATGTCATCACTAACACTGAACTACTATAAAAAAAACTCCTTTTCATACACAGAACCTCTGATTGTACAACACTGAGGCTCAGAAAGGTGGGCTGGACCCTGGACCTGGTGACACCTGGTGGCGCTTCCAAACACTGCACACTGTCACTCTGAGAACAGGGGACGGCCAAGAACATTCATTACTGTGTGTGTGTGTGTGTGTGAGTGACTGTGTGTGTGTGTATGTGAGTGTGTGTATGTGAGTGACTGTGTGTGTGTGTATGTGAGNACTCTGAGAACAGGGGACGGCCAAGAACATTCATTACTGTGTGTGTGTGTGTGTGTGAGTGACTGTGTGTGTGTGTATGTGAGTGTGTGTATGTGAGTGACTGTGTGTGTGTGTATGTGAGTGAGTGTGTGTGTGTATGTGAGTGAGTGAGTGTGTGTGTGTGTGTATGTGAGTGAGTGTGTGTGTGTGTGTATGTGAGTGAGTGTGTGTGTG